>RJWJ010023154.1:0-26111 GCA_004363605.1 Indri indri
CCCACGGCTACTATGAATTGCTGGAGTTTAGAACAGTCATGTCTTTACTTGGCTTTCCCTTAAAACACTCACAAAACGTGATGTACTTAGGGACCCTGGAGGGAGCTTTGAAACTGCAGTGACAGTTGACATACTCTGACGTTTTCTGGGCAGCCCTCACCCTCCATCGGATGCCGGGAGACCCTGGGGTGCCTGAGGACCTGGGCTGGATGTGAGGCTCCTTTTGGCGAAGGTGCTGAAAGGTAACAAGTCCAACTTCTGGCCAAAGGAATGATGATTTAGAAAGAGGACTATTCAACTCACCCGTAACCATCTTGTCAGGAACTCACTAACCAGCCCTTCCTCCTCTCTGCATCCTTTCTGCTGGGAGGCTGGGTACACGGTAGACCGGGCTGGAGGGGAAGAAGTGAGTCACAGGAATCCAGGCCTGCCCTGTGTCTATATTTGCAAATCTGGGGGCTTCCCACCCGCCTGGGACTGGCCACGTCAACACACACGAAGACATCCACATGCCTACATGAGCGCACACCCCAGCACATGCCTACACCCCACAGACACCACATGTGTACACCCCTCTGCATGTGCCTTTACCCCACAGACACCCCAGCCCCTAAGTCCTCAATCCCAAGAGCTGCCCAATCAGACGCCAGGACCTCTGGGCCCCTGCGGCTCCATCCCGCCCCACCTGCTCTGTCCAGACCCCTCCCTGTCCTAGGCTGGGGGTCGGGGGCGTCTCAAGCCTGGACCCTGAGGGCTGCTGGGACCCCAAGACTCACCACCAGCAGGGGGTAGGAGGACGGCCGCCATCCTGTGACCCCGACACCAACACACAGGGCAGTGGAGGCGCAGGACGCTCCTTCCCTTGTTTCCACGGGGCCCTGGGGACCGTGCTCTGGAAGATATGGGGAAACTCCATGTCACCACAGCCTCGAGTTCTTTCGGGCCGCTCAGGCCGCGCCTTCCTCAGCCTGTCCACACGTCCTCCTTCACTCCTTCACACCCAAGTTCCGTCTTCCACGCTGGGCCTTTACCTTGCTGAGCAGGTGATGAATGCAGGGTCACCTGATGGCAAAACTCGCCTTCCTCTGTCCCCAGCACCATGACTAAAGCACCAGTGCTCCTCCCTGAGAACCTCAGCTTTGTGCATCTCATGCCACCTTCTTCCCGCCCCAGCTGTGGTCACAAACGCGTTGCTGGCTGCGCCCCCTCATTCCCTGGGGACTCCGGCCCCTGACTCCCATTTTCCTTCCACCACCAGGGGCCCCGCATGTGGATGACACCAGAGGGCCTCATGGTCCAGGAGACCCTCCCCTCCTTTGTCCCTCTGGCCACACACTGCCAGGGTCCTCCAGCCCTGGTCATCACCTGGCGCTGTCCCACCATCTGGGACAACAGTTCAGAAATTCCCCTCTCTGAACCCAACCTCCCTCCTCTGCTTCCACTGCGCTTGCTCACACGTCTCTCTCACCACGTGTGTCCCCGGACCACACAGAGGCCTCCAGCCCGCCCTCGTTTCCTACTCGCCCAGTTCGGATCTCACCGTCCCTCACTTCAGCTGCCTCCCTCATCCCTATCTGTGCCTCACACCAGCCTAGCAGAACTCCAGCCAGGCACGACTCCAACCACCCGCCTGCTCCGTGGCGACACCAGGCAGAGCAGCCTGCACCAGGGCAGTAACGCCGCCACTTCTAGAAGAACATGGTCACCACTGTGAAAAGAGCCCTCAGCCCCGCAGGAGGATCCTACAGGTCAGCGTGGCTTCTAATTCCTCAGACCTCCTCTCATCTCTTTAAACTTCACACGGCCTCACCTTTCCTCTCTGTGCTGCGCGGTTTCCTAAATGGCCTTCGAGGGTCTGAGCCTCCTGGTGTTTGTACCCTGTGTAGCCACTGATACACACGGAATTAGGGCTGACCTGTGTGACTGGCAGATCCGGCAGAGGTGACAGTGGGTGATTTCCAAGGCCAGGTCCTAGAAGGCACTGCAGCTGCTGTCTTGGTCTTCTGGACGCTGCTCTAGGGGAAGCCGGGTGCCATGGTGGGAAGACACCCACGCAGCCGTGCGCGGAGGCCTAGGTGCAGAGGAGCCGCGGCTTCCCGCCCACAGCCAGCTCCGACCTTCCAGCCATGGGAGTGAGCCTAGGGCACCAGTTGAGCCTTCTGATGACACAGCCCAGCTGACAGCCTCCTGCAGCCTCCAGAAAATTCCAAGCCAGAACCTTCGGGCCAGGCCACTCTGGAGTTCCTGAACCAAAAAACCAGTGGGAGATGAAAAATGATTACTGTTGTTCTAAGGTTTGGGATCCCAGGTCAAGAAGCAACAGATAGCGAATCATCTCACTTTGCGCAGATGAGCCTGCAGCCTACTTCTCAGATAACAGTCAAGAGAAGGAATTCACCTTCCTGTCTTGCCGCCAACGAGGCAGTCTGCGCCCTGCTCTCCTCCCTCCCTCCTGCCACAGACCGGGAGCTGCCTCCCTTCTCTGCAGGGCCCTGCTCTGCGCTCTGGGCTGGGGTTGCCCCCCTGCTGTGGAGGAGCTGTCCTTGCTGCTCAATGCACCCTCATCTGCCTTTTCCCTGCAAGCGTTCCCATGCGACTGGACTCTTCCTCACACCACCAGAGCCTGATCCGGCATTGAGCAAAGCTGCAAAAATGTTTATTCTTTCCCTACCAAGCGCACTTCCAGGAATCTACCTCAAAGACACACAAATACTAAAAGACACCTGTGAGGTTATTCACTGTGTCAAATAGCAAAGGACTGAAAACAGCACAAATGACCATCAGTGGGACTGATGGGAAACCTATGGCCTATCTACATAATGAAGAAACACGTAGCCAGAAAAAAACCCGCTGACTCATTTAGGGCTTCTGACCTCTAAAACTGCAAGGGAATAAACTTGTGTTGCTTTAAGTCACTAAATTTGTTATAATTTGTTACAGTAGCAACAGGAAACTAATATTGCCTCTAGTATCAAATCTTCCCTGAGGCCTCTGTAGGAATTTGGCAACAGCTGCAGAACTTCCCTACCCTCTCCAAGTGCAGGATACCTCCTTCTCCCCACCAGGGACCCAATCTGCAGTTAGGTATACAGTAGTTGCAGTCACTGAGCTGAGGAGTGAGAAAAAGGTTGGGTCCAGCCAGCTCTCCGGCCCCCAAGAGGAACACAAGCAGAGAAGGTGCCGGGTCCATTTGCAGCCCCCACATGCCCCTTCGAGGTTGCCTGGCAACTGCAATCTCCCATTGGGGCAGGAAGGGTCTCTGTTCAGTTTACAGATCCAGTGACTCCTGCCCTGCCCTAGATATATATGGTGGGCTGGAAGAGGGTCACAGCGGATGGGCCGCTCTATACCAGAGTTTCCCACTAGAACTTTTGGTGCCAACAGAAATGTGCCATAATTCTGCTCTATTAGGACAGCCACAGGTGGCTACTGAGCACTTGAAATGTGGCTAGTATGACCGTGAAAACTGATTTCAAATTGTGCTTAATTTTCATTGGTTTAACTGAAACAGCTCCACGTGGCTAATGGCTACCACAGCAGACAGAGCAGCCCCAGACATGCTCAGGCCTCACTTCCTTTAGGATGTGGAGGTGGATCCTTTAGGGTTGGCTGAGGGGGCTGCCTGCGGGTTTGCACAGACAGGAGCTGGGAGCACTGGGAGTGCTCTGTGCCATCAGAAAAATGCACAGATGAATAACAGTGTCACCATCTTCTCCTAGTTCTAAACTTCCAGATCTCTTCTTTCCTACTCTGTGACCACTATCCAGGCCTAGGGAACAATCATCTGATTCCTAAACTTTTTCCTAACACCTCCCATCTTGCCTCTTAAAAAGTCTTCATTCTGGGCCAGGCACAGTGGCTCAGGCCTGTAATCCTAGCACTCTGAGAGGCTGAGGAAGGAGGATCGCTTGAGCTCAGGAGTTCGAGACCAGCCTGAGCAAAAGGGAGACCCCTGTCTCTAAAAATGAAAGAAATTAGCTGGACAACTAAAAATACATAGAAAAATTAGCTGGGCATGGTGGCACATGCCTGTAGTCCCAGCTACTCGGGAGGCCGAGACAGGAGGATTGCTTGAGCCCAGGAGTTGAAGGTTGCTGTGAGCTAGGCTGATGCCATGGCACTCTAGCCCAGGCAACAGAGTGAAATTCTGTCTCAAAAAAAAAAAAAAAAAAAAAGAAAACACAAAGAAAAACACTTGAATGTCCTATGTCCTAGCAAGTCCCTCAGTCCTGAATAAATGGGGATGGGTTGGTCACCATAAATTGTATACTCGAAGCATATCTATTGCATGATAAGCAAACATTCCCTTCAGAATGTTATTGAACAGCTAGAAAGAAAAAGGCACACACACATACACAATTAGTAAAATTCCACAATTAAATATAAGATTACTTAACGTGGTTCTCTGCAATAAAAATCACCACACTGTTATTTCAGGAAAGTTTTAAGCAACAAAGTTGATTACTATTACGAGGCAAGATGCAGAGGACAATCTTTTTGGAAACCAGTGCCCTACCCTTCAATCTGTAAGTTGTTGCTTAACATTCTCTCAAGTGATTTAAAATCTCATTAGGAAAAACAAAATCCAATTGCTCAAAACACATCTAGTTGCCAGTCAATTTGATTTTAAATTTCTATTATTAATATAAAGAATCTCAAGTCATTTTTGTTGTGAGTGCTCCTGTATTTCGAAGTTTTATGGAGGATTTATAGGCCTTTAGAATTCAAATCAAACAGGCCTGAGGAATGTTGCTGAGGAGTTCTGCTAGTCTTTAGCGGAAAGACTTGTAATACTACGTACCGACATAAATATTTTACAGAAAATCCTAAAATTTTTAGTATGATGGCATAAAAGAAAATCTATATTTCTCTACAGTTACACATATTTATGCTTATATGTTTTGTATGTATTTATTTGCATGTAGCTGTATTTACTGACTTATTTACATGCATATAATCATAAACATCTCAGTAGTATCCTTCCCTTAATATTAGCCATCAAACATAAATAATTTTTCTTAAGATACCCTCACTCTTAGTGACTCCTTGTGGTTATAATCTGAGCAGAGGACAAGCCCAGTAGCAACTCTACACAGGGGAGCCTGCTGGAACCCTCCTGTTCCACGTGATACTCACCTAGTCCCACAGAAACCCACGGATCAGTGAGGACAGATGGACTCTGAGGCTGGTTTCAACACAGATCCGAGCTTGAGAGATGCTTTTCTCGTCTGCAAAAAAAGGCACAAAAATTGCTTTTGAGGCTTTTTATACTTTGTACAGTTGTTGGATACAGTTGTTGGCTAAAAGGACCACTCCATCCACTTTTTTTTTTTGTACTGACTGATTTCACTTACAAGGGGCCAGCCTGTTGGCTGTGACTGGATTTACCTGATTCCTACCCAGCTATCTGCTATTCAGGATGGGAGAAAGCAGCTTAATGCTGTGTTGTACATTTGACACTTGCTCAACTCATTTCGCTGGAGAGAGATTTTATGGTGACTCTAGACGCTTTAAACTATCTTCTCACTTAGAGACCCTCTAAGTGACTCAGCTTAATTTTAAACAATTTGTATAGTTTATTCGGAACTTCATAGATTTTTAAGGCCCCAGAGCAGAGTATCCCAACCTAGGCACTATTGATAATTCTTTGGTGAGTGGGACTGTCCAGTGTTATGTAGGATGTTTAACACCAAGCAGCGTCCCTGGCCTCCACCCACTAGATGACAGTAGCAATCTCCCCTCCCCCACAATTGGTAACAACCAAAAAGGTCTCCGGACGTGGCCAAGAGTCCCCAGGGGCACAGAATCGCCCCGGGTGAGGGCGAGGAAGGCTATCTGAGGAGACGGCGGCGGCGCTGGGTCCCGACCCGGGAGGAAACAGCAGCTTTGGGCTGACCTGAGCGAACAGCCCGAGGCCTCCGAGAAGGAAACGCGGCTCCCGGGAGGGATGTAGGGCCCGCGGCTGGGGGTGCCCGCGGCCCACGCCCCTCCCTGGACTCGGACCCGAACCCCCGCCCGCCGCTCACCGAGTCCGACCCCTCCCGCTGGGCCAAATGCGCCGACTCGCGGAGACGAAATGACTCGCTCCCCAGAGCGCTACGCGCAGCTCCTCCCAAGGCACCGCCCCGCGCTTCCGCTTCCGGTGTCTGGAGGGCCGCTCCGCACGTCCGCTTCCGGTCTCGGGCTGGGGGCCGCAGAGAGGAGGATGTGGGGGGATTTGGGACTGAAGCAGCGGAGGAGCGGGGAGCGGGGCGGCCGAGGTAGTCTAGTTTTCTTAGTGAGAACAAGGTTGGGCCTTAGGCTGAGTCGGTCCTGAGGGCAGGATCAGGCCCGGAACGGGCGCTGGGCGGGGACCAGTGTGCACGGTACCAGGCCTGGAGGGTGGTGCCGATGGGCACAGACCAGTTCCGGGGGCGGGGCTGTGGGCGGTACCAGGCCTAGAGGGCGGGGCTGACTGAACAGAGGTCCGTTCCGGAGGCGGGGCGGTGGGAGGTACCAGGCCCAGAGGGCGGGGCTGAGTGGGCAAAGGCAAGTTCCCGGGACCGGGATATAGGTGCGAATAAAGCAGGTGTAAATTTGGGATGGAGTTGAGATATGCTCAGGGGGCTGGGACTGTGGGAGCTCAGCTGCGGGCGGGGGGAGGGCTGGAGGCGGGGCTTTCCTTGGATCAAGTGGAGAAAAAAAAGTAAGATCATTTGCAAGTTGCCCTTGGACCAAAGAGGAGCGCTAATCTCCATTAATGATTATTTAGAATAAGGAAAAAATCTGAACATGACACATAAATCTCCCCAAGACGAGATTTATAGCTTGTTATGTTAGTAAGGCTGAAATAATGTATTCAAATGATTTATGCTTTCAATTTAACATAGAAAGGGTGTGAATGAGAAACTAAAACCAAGGGGTCTAGTAAGGAAAAAAATACCCCATGTCCATTTCTGGACATTCTCATCTTTCCTAGAATAAATCTTTATTTCAGAATTTTTAAAAAATACATTGTTACCAAAATGTTCATACCCCCATAATATTGTGACATTTAAAAATAATAAAAAATTGTTACTTTGCTACATTTTTATTCTGATTTTTATATTCCATTTTTTCCTATAAACATAGACAACAATATTGAGATTCTCTAATCAGCAAAGAAGTATGAATTAAATTAATGGCATTATAGTGGTGCCTTTCAAGTAATGGAAAAAATTGAATATTCAGTTTGGCAAGAGTTTGGGAAATGGATGATCCTACCCTCTGCTGGTGGGGTTGTAAAGTGCTGGTTTCTTAGCAGGTACTTGGCAACATACGCTAAAAACCGTATGACTGTGCACATTTATCAACCCAGCAATTTTACAGTGACCTACATGAAAGAAATGCTCAAAAGCTTATTAAAAAGAATTTATCATCTACCTTTTATTTATTGTCACAGAAGAGTAGTAACAATGGCTATGTAAACATTGGAATCTGTATGAAATGTCGTTTGTAGGCATTAAAACAATAATGTCAATGTACATTTAGTTACATTGAATTATGTTCAGAATATGTTGTTAGGTATGAGAAGCTGGTTACAGAATGAAGTTGACAGTGTGTACCCGCATTGTAACACACAAAGTCTAGGAATACAAAATTCCAGGGCTTAACAATCGTATGATGCCGGGACCCTTTCTGCCCAGAATGAAGGTGACCAGAAACTTCTCTGGCTGGACAACTGAAGGTGCAGTGCAAAGTTTAGCCTCCAGCCTCGTGACATGGACTAAAGACTGTCTCACTCTGCACCCCACACCAGCCTCATGGATGAGGCAGGTTCTCAGTTTCCCCACAGAATTCCTGAGATCAGAAGACCTTTTGTCCCCTGATAGTCACTTCCTGCCACCCTAACTCTGGTACAGTAGAAACAAGCAGTGGCTTCTACCTAACCGGAAAATAAGATAATTGCCATAAACTATTCCATTCCATGTTTTGATTAATGACAGAGAAAGAGAAAGAGGGGAGGAAACTCAATTGAAACAGCCGGAAGGGACAAAGATTGAACACGCAGAGGTCCCCATACACAAGAGAAACAAAGCTGACATTCCACCCCAAAACCCAGCAGTTCCACTATGACCTCCCTCCAGTGCAAGGGCACCTGCAGAAATGACAAGTGTTATTAAATAATCCCAGAAGGAATTGCTAAAGATGGAGACACCCCATGGAAACAATTGCATACTGCCTAACCCTCTTCTGAGGACATGGTTGTGTTGATACATCGAGTGTTCCAGAAGCATACGCAATGCGACTGTTGCAACCAGCAAAGCGTGCACAGAACGCAGGCTGTCTTGTGTGGTAAACTCCTAGGTAAGAACCAGTACAGTAGCTCAGTCATAGACAGGCACGCCACACAGTTGGATAAAGTCCAGTCTTAAAACAGTATTCTCATTTTTCCTAGAAAAGCTACTGATGAGGATCAGAGAACCGGGCATTAACCCCCTCTGAAAGATTATCTACTTTTTAATCTTTTGACTTCCAGCATTGCAGGCTAGAATGCCTTGTTCCTATAGGACTAAATTACTGATATTTAGAGGGACACGGTCTGTTTAGGGTGGTGGATCTCAGACACGGCTTCTCTATGAGACACGTTTCAACAATGAGCTTGTCAGCAGGGGTCATGAACGCCTTGATCCCAACGATGACCTAAGGCTGGGGGTCAGCATCTTAGAACGCTTGTGTGCCTCACTCCTCGGGTGCTGGCGGTAGGAGGGGGCTGGCATCCAGAAGTCTCACTCATTCCAAGCGCCCCAGGGACTGACCACGGGGATTAAGCTGACAGAGTGGATGATAAAAGATATAGATTTCTCTCTTCCATCTTTTTTTCTTTTTCTTTTCTTTTTTAAAATTAGAGATGGGGTCTCACTTTTGCTCACAGTAGTCTCGAACTTCCTGAGCTCAAGCGATCCTTCCGCCTCAGTTTCCCAGAGTGCTAGGATTACAAGTGTGAGCCACCACGCCCGGCGTCTCTCTTCCATCTTGATGGGAGTGCAGAGAAAAAGGAAAAAGAAGGTCCTAGAGGGATGAAGAAGGGATAGAACATTCAGGATTCATTGGTCTGCATTTTTGCCATGTTTGCAGGCACCTTAGATAATTTTCAGGGGGATTACACACATGCACACACATGCGTGTGCACACATGTGCGTATACAACCAAGAACTTATGGATGAGATGTCACTTCTCAAGTTGGCCTGAGCACAAAAGATAATGTTTTTTCCTCTTCTCTGTTTCATTTATCTCTGTTTTAATCTTCATTATTTCTTTCCATTTGCTGGCACGACCGGGGTGTCATGCATATGTACTTGTAGTCCCAGCTACGAGGGAGGCTGAGGCAGGAGGATCACTTCAGCCCAGGAGTTCGAGGCTGCAGTGAGCTGTGATGATGTCACTGCACTCCAGCCTGGGTGACAGAGAGAGAGAGAGAGAGAGAAAGAGAGAGAGAGACAGAGAGACCGACCCTGTCTCAAAAAAAAAAAATGTCAGCTGAATAATGAAAGTTCCTTTTGGATCTAATAACAGAGGGGCCACTGTGACCTTAGTGAGGAAGTAGCCATAGAATGTTGAAGGCAGATGGAAGTTTTAAGTGATCTGAGGAGTTGCTTGGAGGTGAGAATACAGACACAGAGGGCGAAGATGATCTTTTCTCAATGGCATACAGCTAAGGGGAAGGAATAGAAACCAATGGTTGAAGAGAGGTCCCAGGAAAGTCAGGTGAGGCATTTCTGTGTAGTTAGGAGAAATTTGAACATATTTAAGTGCCGAAGGAAAGATTCATAGAAAAAGAGAAGTTGAAGATACAGGGGCTGAACGGGAATATTGAAGGCATAAGATGACTAAGAAGGAAGAAGAGATGAGGTGTAGATCACCTTTGGAGGATAACAGACATCCCATTGAATAAAATCAGAGGTATTTGCAGGGGTGTTTGCAGATTTGGCAACTAGACCCATAACATTTCAACCCAGTAGTTAGCAATTTCTCTGTGCAGTATCAGGCAAGTGAAGGCAACTTGAGTACATATGAGGAAAAAAGAAAAGTGGAGAACATTTGAAACAGGCTTTGGGGAAAATCAAGGAGTTAATATGTCAACACATAAAAGAAAGTGAAATTTCCAGGCGTTACCCCAGCTAATGCTGACTATTTTTGTATATACAGTGGTACCAAAATAGTATGTTGTGTGTTTTGTTCAGTGGTTAGCATAAGACTAACAGTAGCTATGGTATTGAGGATCAACAGGGATCTCCCAGGTTTAAAGGTTTACGAGGTATATATGATGAGCAGTAAGGAATTCTGGCTTATTCCAAGGGAATTGTTGAGGTCACAGACCATGGAATCCAAGAGTAACAGGAATGGGAGGAGAGAGAGGAAAGTGCAGATATGACAGTCTGGTGTAACTTTCATTCTCGAGGAACAGGTATCTATTACATGGGTGTTTGTGTAGAAATGAGAAACTTGTGGTGGGTGAACAAGCTCTCTGAATTATTTATTTTGGGGCATGGCCATTTGAGTATGAGAGCAAGTCTGTAAGAGTGGAGCAGGTGGTAATTTCACTATCGATGAACATGCCGCAGGTGCCATAAAACCCAAGAGATCAATGGGTTAACCAAACGAATAGTCAAATCACACAGAAGAATGGCAGGATTTTTTAAAAAATAAAACCAATATTTTTAATATTCAAAGATCTATAGCATTTATTATGTACGATGGGTAAATGAGGTCTGTCAGACACAATGCACAAATTAGAAATGTAGCAAAGATTAGTATAACACTGGAATGGCAGGATTTGAGATTTAGAAAAAGACACGTCTTGTGTGTTACGAGAGAGGGTATCAGGCCTTGTGCATTTAGCAGTGACAAGGACAAAAAGGGACTAAAATGGTACTCAAACAAGGAGGTGGCTTGCTGGTTGGTGGAGGAATGTTTTGACCTTGAGCTACCTGTCCTCGACTCAAATCTGCTTGGGAATGTTGCAGGAGGCAGGTGAGACCGATCCCCGAGGGAAAGAGGAGGGATGGAAGTCCAAAACAGCTGAGATCATTGTCAGCTGAGAAGGCAGGCTTCATTTATCATTTTGATCCAATTTCATGATTTTTATTTTTATAGCATAAGAGGAAAAGAAGGATGATGGCTAAGAGTTTGCAGAGAAAGCAACACGGCTGCGCGAACCAATACAAACCAAAACCTGGCTTAAGCATCTCCAACCCTCTGAGGATGTCCGGCTACATATTCAAACGGCCAGTTACTAAGATCACATCCCATTCTGGCAATGAGGTTAGATACCACCAATGGGAAGAGAGCCTGGAAAAGCCCCAACAGGTCTTCTGGCAGAAGAGACTTCAAAGACTCCAGGCCTACAGCAGTTCAGGAGAACTTTTAAGTACGTTGGATCTTGCCAAAGCCTTGCAGAAGCTCGCGTCTGGTTGCACAGGTGCATTCCTGCCAGGGGCTCTTGCTGGCGGTCCGTGTCCCAGTCCCACGCCCACCTTTGCCCAGTCTTCAGATTTGGCGGAGGTTGTTCCTGGAGCGGGTCTGGGTAGCTCACATATCCTCTGCAAACAATTTCTGGTGACGGAGGAAGATATTAGGAAACAGGAAAGGAAAGTGAAGTTGGTAAGAGAGAGACTGGCCGCAGCACTGATTGCAGACAGACTTGCTAATGAGGCAGAGAAAACGCAAGACTAAGAAGGGCGTCCTGAAAAACACTATGAAAAAAAGAGAAGATAGTGAAGATGAAACGACCCTTTATGAACATCTCTTTGCAGTACCCATAAATGATTTTTTTTTTGCTTTGAGCTCTTGAAATTTTAAAATATGCTAATACTTTTCTTCATTAAACTCCTCTGCATGACATAAAAGAACATAGATAGTAATTTCTTTTTGAGGTGAGAGATGGGGTTTCAGGTGAATACAGAAAGGCGATTTTTCTTTTCGATGTTATATTCCCATCTTCATTTACTATTTACATTACTTATTTGTATTTTACATTATTTCTTTTAAAAAACTTATTGTATATATGTAAGGTGTATGACATGATGTTTGTGTGTATATATATATGCACACAGTTGACTCTTGAACAACACCAGGGTTGGGGCACCAAGCCCTCACGCAGTCGAAAATCTGCATATAAATTTTGACTTCCCCCAAACTGAACTACTAATAGTTTATTGTTCAACGGAAGTCTTACCGATAACATAAACAGTTGATGAACGCACAGTTTGTATGTTATACGTTTTTCACACTGTATTCTTACAATAAAGTAAGCTAGAAAAAAGAAACTGGTATTAAGAAAATCATAAACAAGAGGAAATATATTTAGTATTCGTTAAGTGGAAATGGATCATCATACAGGTTTTCATCGTCATCATCTTCACATTGAGTAGGCTGAGGAGGAGGAGGAGGAAGAGGAGGGGTGGGTCTTGTCTCAGAGAAACTCTGTTTCTACGTACGTGACTTTGTAAAGATTCCACCTGTAAGTGAGGTCACATGGCATTTTTTTTTTTTCTGTGTCTGGCTTACTTTGCTCATTTTAAAGTAAATACGGAGGTATCAGAGTCATGGAATTATTCAGGGCTTTGTCCTCCTCACAGGATAAAACCTTGTTTCAGGAAAATCTCAGGATGGTCTAGAAAAACCACCCTCCAAACTGGGATGGTGGCGAGAGACCAAAGAGTGACGCGGGTAAGTAAGTCCAGCGTGGCTAGTCAGATGAGTTTATTAGAGGTTATTTACACAGGGTGTCCACTCCTGGTCAAGACACGAATCCACCGGGCACTCACTCCTGGGCCACAGCAGGAATTCTTCGGAGAGTAAGATGCGCACTGCCTGCCTGTTTGTGGAGCCTTAAATTTCTTTCTGGCAGGTGATGCAGAGTTCTTTCTATGTGTCGTCATCGCCTGTTTACGTAAGACACAGATTAAGCATGTGCAGTACTTCCCATTAGGTGGGGAATTTAGTATTACAATCAGCGGCTACCGTAAGATAAGTAAGGCAGATTAAAACAGCTTATACTGGTCATCGGATTTATGGCCATCTCCACAAAAAGAGTTACTTAAGAATGCCCTCTCTACTTTGGATTTCTTTCTGCTTGCTCGCTTTTCATCTATATCTCTAAGTTCAAAAGAAAATCCACTTGTAGCTCTTTGAGGTATCCCCATATTACTTTCCACAGAGGTTGACCAGCAATCCCATTACTGGGCATCTACCCAAAGGAACAAAAAACATTCTCTAAAAAAGACACCTGCACTCGAATGTTTATAGCAGCACAATTCACAATTGCAAAGATGTGGAAACAGCCCAAGTGCCCACCAATACATGAGTGGATTAATAAAATGTGGTATATGTGTACCATGGAGTACTACTCAGCCACAAAAACAATGGTGATCTAGCACCTCTTGTATTATGCTGGATGGAGCTGGAGCCCATTCTACTAAGGGAAGTATCAGAAGAATGGAAAAACAAGCACCATATGTACTCACCCTCAGATTGGTATTAACTGACTTAACTGACCAAAAATTAAGTGCACATAGAGTAGTAACATTCACTGGGTGTCGGGCAAGGGGGAGGGGGAGGAGGGGATGGGTAAATTCACACCTAATGGGTGCAGTGTTACTAAGAAGGGAAAAGTGACACAGAAGTGGATGTCCATTTTAAGCGGTGGCAATTTCTACACCAGTTTCACCAATTCCGGTGTCTCTGAGGGATGAGATGTTATTGACCTGGTATTTATACTCCCTTTGCATTTAGGCAGGCACTGTTTAGTTGGTCTTAGCAATGTGCTATAAGGAGAGTAATTTGTGTCACTCCTGGATTTAAGATCCAGTAGATGACACTCCAGCTGCTTCTTCCATTGCCTTGATAACCACAGAAACTAAAGATTATAAGTGGCATAACCCCAAAATAAAAGCAGCTTGGTTCCATGGGTCACTACATGGAGGAGAGCTATCTTGGAGAGTCCCTCAACCTTTGTATGAGCGAGAAATAATTTTGTTGTATAAATTTGTTTAACAAATTTGTTACTGTGGAAAAAAAGAGAATTGATAGTTGCCTTCTAGACTTAATGAGGGAGGAAGGCAGACTTTTCTGTTAGTCCCCTGGGAACCACTCAGGGGCCAAGTCAAGAAAGGCTCAGAGACTGTGTCCGACCAATATGGTTTATTTCTGCCCCAGCCAAGCTTTCCTGGAGCCTGGCTGGGGAAAAGGCCCCAAGGAAGATGCAGTCATTGCCGCCTCCTCAGGTCTAGGAGTGCCAGGTAGTAGCCCAGGTGGCGTTGCTGGACCTCGTAGTCACCTTCCTTCTTCCTCCGCAGGCAGGCGATCACCTGTGAGGGTAAAGAGAAAGGCTCAGAGTGGACCGTCGGCCGCCCACGCCAACCCCGGGGGCAAGAACATGGCCAGAGCCAGAGACCTGACACTTCCTGTGTCTCTCTCCTCTTACCTCCCTCGGTCCTTCTCCTCCTCCCCTTCTTTCCTTTTCTCACCTCTTTCTCTTCTTCTCTCTCCCCTTTCACTCTTGATTTTTGTTCACTTTTTCACCCTCTGATATCCCTTCATTTCTCTCTCTCTCCCTGCCTGTCTTCCCCACACCCCTCCAGCTTAGCTGAGGTGTAACTGACATGCAATAAGCTGCACACAAGGATTTAACAACTTTCAGTTATAACTTAATTGAATCACCACCACCACAGTCAAGATAAGGAAAGCCCATTCATCATCCCGCAAAGTTTTCCCCTGCTCCCTTATAATTCCTTTGCCCCTGACACTTGCAAACACATTTGCATTCCCAGCCAACCACGGATCTGATTTCTGTCCCTACTGTCATTTGTATTTTCTAGAGTTTAAAATAAATGGACTCCTATGGTATGTGCTCTTCCTTGGCTTCTTTCACTTGGCATAATTATTTTGCAATTTATGCGTGTCATTGCACATATTAATAATTTCTTCCTTCTTATTGCTGGATAGTATTCTATTGTTCAGATATACCTGTTGACGGACATTGGGACTGGTCTCAGGTTTTGGCTATTAAAAACAAAGCTGTTATGAACATTTGTATACAAGTCTTTGTATGGACATATGCATTTATTTCTCTTGGATAAATTACCAGGAGTGGGCTGGAGTCATATGGCAGGTGTATGTAAGTTTCAAGGAAACGGCCAAGCTATTTTCCACCAGCACTCTATGACAGTTGCCCCACATCTGCATCAACATTTGTTATACTCAGTCTCAAATCTCAACCATTCTTGTGTGTAGTGGCATCTCATTGTGGTTTCATGTACGTTTCCCTAATGACTAATGCTATGAAGTTTGTGAGATCTATTGCACCACATGGGAGCTGTAGTTAATAATAATGGAATGCATGTTTCAAAATTGCTAAGAGAGTAGATTTCAGATGTTTGCACCACGAATAAATCATAGACATGAGAGGTGATTGATATGTCAATGAGCTTGACTTAATCAACCCATGATGTCATATATCTAAGGACTGCCTTGTACCCCCCTGAATAGATACATTTATTATTTGTCCACTAAAAAAAAATTTAAAAAAGAAAGAAAAGAAAAAGGCAAGCCACATGCAAACTGGGAGAAAATAATATGCAAAACATATACCCAGCAGAGGAATTGTATGGATAATATATTAAAAACTCGTACAACCCCAATGGTAAGAAGACAAGCACCCCTTCCTTGCTCACCAGGAAACAGGCGATGAGGCATGTTATGAATCCCAGGAATCCTGCCAGCGAGATGAGGATGATGGCCCAGAAGGGAAGGTCTGGGGAGATAAGAGCCAGGGTGAGCCACCTCCTGCCACCTGCTAGGGCTCCTTTTTGGACCCTTTGTTGCCTGAGCATGGGCACAGCCCTGTGGAGCAAACCTTAGCAGCTCAACACCTCATGGTCCAGAAACCCCAAAGAAGTGGGATCCCCAGCAGGCTGGGACTCCACTATCCCTTCACTGTGCCTCAGAGTCCTTCCCATGGGTTGGCCAACATTCATCATCATTCAAGACCCAGTGTGCACATTGCCCTTTGACAAGGCAAAGCATGGGGTGGCCTCCACCCTCCCCTGGGCTGGGGCTTCTTTGAGGCTTACCCGTATTCTTAGTCAAGGCATGATTTTCCTGGGCAGAATACCCTAGAAGCGGAAGAAATGGAGAGTGCTTGTGAGTGCGTTTTACTCTTTTAAATGCAACTTTTGGAACCTACAGAAAAGCAGAGAGGACAGTATAAGCAACATCCATCACTTCAGTAGAATGATTTATATCTCATCCAATGAAAAACAATGTTCCAGATGGAACAATGTTCCATCTGGATGTATGAATTATTGACATTTGCTGCCCTTGATTCATCCGATGTTTTCATCGACAGTTTTAGAATCAAGTAGACATCAAGGAGTCAAGGACATTTCATCCCAAATACTTCAATTTGTAGCTCTCTCGCTAAAAAAAAAAAAAAAAATGATAACACTCTCCTACATGAGCTCAAAGCCATTATCACACTACAAAGGTGTAATAAATTTAGTTTGTGCCTCTGGACACGGAGGACCTAAACTGGGCTCAGCCATCTCATGGTGGTGGGTGGCAGAGAGAATGGGTCATCGCAGTCAGGAACTCACAGGATCTCTCTAAATTTGTAAATTCTCACTCAAAAGTTTTTTTCCCTCTGCCTAGAAACACATTTAAACCCGTCTGCATCACTTTTTTGTTTTAGTCTCATCTTGCAGGATTCACCTTCAATGTCATTTCCTCCAGGAAGCACTCTCTGATGATCACCCCAAAGTGTTGATACATTCACATCAAATAATTTATAACTGACAGCTGCCTATTCTGGTTATTCCTAAGTACGGCACACACTCCATGAGGATAGGGGTGGGTAGCAACCATCGGGCATGGTGGGAAGGGTTGTAGGTTCCTCTACATCTACCAACTCTTTCTAGCCAACTTCTTTTTTGTTTGTTTGTTTTGTGAGACAGAGTCTTGCTGTCGCCCTGGGTAGAGTGCAGTGGTGTCATCGTAGCTCACTGCAACCTCCAACTCCTGGGCTCAAGCGATCCTCCTGCCTCAGCCTCCCAAGGAGCTGGGGCTACAGGCGTGCACCACCACGCCTGGCTAATTTTCCCATTTTTAGTAGAGATGGTTCTCACTCTTGCTCAGGCTGGTCTCGAACTCCTGAGCTCAAGCCATGCTCCAGCCTCGGCCTCCCAGAGTGCTAGGATTACAGGTGCGAGCCACCATGCCCGGCCCCAACTTCTTTTTTTTTTTTTTTTGAGACAGAGTCTCACTCTCGCCTGGGGGCGAGTGCCATGGCATCAGCCTAGCTCACAGCAACCTCAAACTCCTGGGCTCAAGCAATCCTACTGTCTCAGCCTCCCGAGTAGCTGGGACTACAGGCATGTGCCACCATGCCCAGCTAATTTTTTCTATATACATTTTTAGCTGTCCGATTAATTTCTTTCTATTTTTGGTAGAGACGGGGTCTCGCTCTTGCTCAGGCTGGTATCGAACTCCTGAGCTCAGAACGATCCGCCCGCCTCGGCCTCCCAGAGTGCTAGGATTACAGGCGTGAGCCACCGCGTCCGGCCCCAACTTCTTAAAGATACGTGCAATACAGGGCAGCCACAGCTGGCTTTTTAAATTAAAATTAAATGAAGTCAAAACTCCAGTACCTCAGTCATACAAACCACACTTCAAGTGTTCAGTAGCCACATGTGGCTCTACTGTGCTGGATAGCACAGATATAAACTTTTTTCTTTTATCATTGCAGAAAGTTTTATTGGCTGGTGCCAAATTCAGAGCAAGGTTTGGCAAACTACAGCCATGTTGGGCTCATGGCCTGTTTTTATACAGCCTGTGAGTCAACAGTGGTTTTCATCTTTTAAAAAGGAATGGATAAAACAACAATGAAAAACATGTGACAGACCCGTGAAAGACGGGTTGATTCCAGAGAACCCACAGATCCCTCTTGGACAACAGTTCAGGACCAAGGACAGCGGCACACAAGCACCATGTGGCCGGTGTGGGTGAGGAACTGAATTGCTAATTGTATTTCATTTAATTAATTTAAAAACAGCCACAGGGGAGAACGTTTCTGAACTGTTGGAGTAAGGACTTTTGAAAATCCATATACACAATGAGAGCACTGGCCAAAATGGTCTGAATCAACTTTTTTGGGGAAGTTTCCCCATCTTATGTTATTCACACGTGACCTACAAGGGACCTTCTATGAGATCTAGTTATTCCTTCCACAAATATGTGTTGAGGGTTGATTATATGCCAGGCAGAATATGGGGTTCTTGGGATATAATGGTGAAGATGCAGACAGTCACTCTCTCCTGCTATGTTCCTGGTGCATGGTGCAATGTACAGAACTGTTCTTTGAAGAGATCAGTTTGGATATGCAAGGTTTAGCCACCTTGGAGGCACCTCTGGAGTTGGAGAATAGGTTTATCCTGCCACATTTGTCGAGGCTGGATCACATACGACTTGGAACTGGAAGCCCTTGCTGACCACATCACCCAGAGGCTTGCAGTGCAGAGATAAGGAAGAAGTCTAGAGAGGAGAAGTGATTAGCCTGAGGTCACAGAGCCAGAAAGGACAGCGCGAATGGCTTTCATGTCCCATTGAGGACTCTCCTTCAGTAGTGGAGAAAGCCTAGGAAACCTTGCCACCTTTTCCTGGTCTGAAAAAGTAAAATACAGAGTCATTCCCAAGACTCCAGATTCCCAGGGAAGGTCCCAGGTATGGAAGTGGGAGCCTCCACCCTTGCCCCAATGACCAGGAAGCCTTACCATCCACAAGGACACTGTTCCTGTCCAAGGTGAAGTTCTGCAGCTGGGTACCATTCTGAGTCATCCGTAAGAATTCCTCATAGATGGCAACTCTGTCCAGTCTCCGAGTCAATGGCGAGAAGTAACACAGGGAATCCACTCCAGTGTGATTGCTAGGGGGGACGGACCTGGAAGGGGATGAGGCATGAACAAAGGTATCTGGAATTCTATCCTGATTCTAGGTTCCTCTCTGCTACGCCCTGTACAGGAAAACTTTCTGCAATGATGTAAACGTTCTGTGTCTGCACTGTCCGATACAGTCATTAGTAGCCTTGTGTTGTTATTAAGTAATTAAAATGTGGCTAGTGCAGGTGAGGAACTGAATTGCTAATTTTATTTCATTTAATTAATTTAAAAACAGCCACAGGGGAGAACGTTTCTGAACTGTTGGAGTAAGGACTTTTGAAAATCCATATAAACAATGTGAACATTGGCCAAAATGGTCAAAATCAACTTTTTTTGGAAGTCTGGAAATTAACCAAAGGCTTGTGACAATCAGAGCAGTGTTTAGTTAAGAAAAGTGTTGGATCTTGGTAAAGAAAACAAGATGTGTGGCATTTTAACTTGCATTATTTCCATAGAGCTCTCCCCAAGGTCCTCAGTAATTTTGAAAACAAGCAGTTTCAGAACCACGGTAGCTGTGAAACCAGCTGCCAAGCAGCCACAATGGGTTTGGGGGTACCCAAACATGCATCCCCAGATAAACGTCACTATTTGATCTGTCTGAAAGCTCCCTGAAAAAGCCCTTTTCTAAGGGCTTGTCTTCATTTGATTTGACTCAGACCTTCGCTCAATGAGGAAAACCTATTTCCAACGTGCTTGTCAAAAACTATCAATGGTAACTGTTTAACATTGCAGCTGGCTGAGGAGGCGACACCAGCTGGGGAAGGCAAGAGGTGAGTCAAAAGCTTAAAAGGAAAATTTGGGGAGATAAATAGTCCACAGGGGGCTTTGAAAAGCTCTGATGTATTTCTGGGATCTAGAAGGTGGCAAAGGTGCAGGGCTATATATTAATACATGACCAGGAGAGACTTGAGAAGGCCTTAAATCTCTCACCTCTAGTTGCAAGGTTGGATATCAGAAGATAAACGTAATATGTCATATTAACAGAACAAAGGACAAAAGCCACATGATGTTGATAGACACACGGAAAAACCATTTGACAAAATAGAACAACCATTCGTGATTAAAAAAACCCATCACAGTCAGCAAACTAGGACTAGAGAGAAACTGTCTCAACATGATGAAGAACATCTATGACAAAACCCACAGTTAATATCCTACTTAATGGTGAAAGATTGAAAGCTTTCCCCCTAAGACCAGGAACAAGACAAGGATGTTTGCCTTCAACCCATATGTTATCCACATTGTACTGGAGGTTCCAATGGGGAAAATGAGGCAAGAAAAATAAATAAATAAAAGGCATCCAGATTGGAAAAGAAGATGTAAAACCACTTTCATTTGTAGATGATGTGATATTATATATTCAAAAATCCTAAGAAATACACATACATATTACTAAAACCTATTAATTCAGCATGATTGTGTGATGTAAAACCAAAACACAAAAATCAGTTGTGATTCTATACACCAGCAATTAACATTCCAAAAATGAAATTAAAAAAAATAATTCCATTTACAATGGCATCAAAGAAAAAAAACTACGAATACTCAGGAATAAATTTAACAAATAAGTGCAAGACCTGTACACTGAAAACTACAAAAGAGTGTCGAAAGAAATTTTAAAAGATCTGAGAGAATAGAAAGGCACCCCATGTTGACGGATTGGGGATTTAATATTGTCAAAATGGCAACTCTCCTCAAATTGATCTGTGGATTCAGTGCAATCTCTATGAAAGCCCCAGCTAGCTCTTTTGAAGAAATTGATAACTGATCTTAAGATTCATATGGAATTGCAAGGGACCACGAATAACCGAACTCATACTGAGAAGGAACAAAGCTGGAGAACTTTACTTTCTAATTTTAAAATTTATTATGAAGCTACAGGAATCAAAATAGTGTGCTACTGGCATAGATTGATGGGATAGAATTTAGAGTCCATGAAAAAACCCATACAATTAACAGACAACTGATTTTCAACAAGGATGGCAAGACAATAGGGAAAGAATAGTCTTTTTCACAAAGGTTCCAGGACAACTAGATAGCCACATACAAAAAGAACGAAGTTGGACTCTTACTGCACAACATGTACAAAAATTAACTCAACATATGTCGAAGATCTAAATGTGTGAGACAAAATTATAAAACTCTTAGAAGAAAACATAGGCGTAAATCTTCGTGACCTTGAATTAGGCAATGGTTTCTTATATATGGCACTAAAAGTGTAAGCAGCCAAAGGAAAAAATAAATAAATTGTATTTCATCAAAATTAAAAGCTCTTGTGCTTCAAAGAATGCTATCAAGAAGGTGAAAAGACAGCCCTCCGAATGGGAAAAAGATTTATAAATCATGTATCTAATAACTTTCTAGTATCCAGAATATATAAAGAACTATTACAACCCAACAATAAAGGACAAATGACCCAGTTTAAAAATGGGAAAGAACTTGAATAGATACTTCTCCAAAGATACACAACTAGCCAATATGCACAGAATAAGATGATCAACTTCACTAGGTATTATGAAAATGCTAATCAAAACCACAATGAGATACAATTTTATACCTCCTTGGGTGGCTATTTAAAAAAAGAGGGACAATGACAAGTTGGAGAGAATGTGGAGAATTTGAAAGCCTCATATATTGCTGGTGGGAATATAAAATGGGACAGCTTCTGTGGAAAACAGATTGGTAGTTCCCCAAAAGTTAATATAGAGTTAAATATGACCCCACAATACCACTCTCCTAGGTATCGGACCAAGATGATTGAAAACATAAATTCACACAAAAACTTGTACAGGAGTGATCATAGCATCCTTCCTCATCATAGCCAAAAAGTGGAAACAACCCAAATGTTTGTCAATGGGTGAATGAATAAACAAAACAGGGTAGAGCCAGTCAATGGAATATCCCTTATTCAGTCTTAAAAAAGAAATGAAGTACTGATACACACCACTGAAACCGCTCTTTACACAAATCAATGACGGGGTGGGAGGTGATAACTATGGTAAGAGCCTAGCTAAAAATAATGATAATTATTAGCCAGTGTCCCCCTGATTGCTTCTCTATAATTGCCACACTAGGAGCCCCATAGTTGGTGGTCATAAGGATGCTTAGCTTTCTGCATAGATAATATCACCTCTTTGAAACCTAGGGGTAGTTTCTGAGATATCTTCCAGGTCCCGAATTCCAGTGGAACAGCTGACCCACCCAGACCAGTGGCCCATATCGAGGAACTGACTCACCTGGTCTTGTGACCCCCATCCAAGAACCTGGTCAGCAGAGAAGACAATTTCTACAGCCTAAGGTTCCTCCCTGAACCCAGCCAATTAGCAGACTCGATTGCCTGTGCCTAACTGTCTTGAAAAACCCTGTCTCCTAAATTCTTCGGGAGGGAGATTGGAGAAATTTCTCCCATCTCCCCGCTTAGCGCTATGTAGAATAAACTCTTTCTCTGCTGTAAACCCTGCTGTCTCAGCGTATTGGCTTCCTCCTGGGCAGCAAGCAAATGAACCCGGTTGGATGGCAACACTACGACATGGATGGACCTTGAAAACATTATACTAAGTAAAACCAGACAGTCGCAAAAGACCACATACTGTACGATGACCCCATTTATATGAAATGTCCAGCACAGGCAGCCACAGAGACAGAAAGTAGATTAATGGTTGTCAGGGGGCTGGAGGAGAGGAGGGAAGAATGAGGAGTGAATGTTAATGGGTTTCTTCTTGGGGTGATCAAAATGTTTTAAAATTAGATAGTGGGGATAGTTCACCACTCTATGAACATACCATTAGATTTTGCACTTGGAAGGGTGAATTTTATGGTATGTGAATTATATCTCAATAGCTGTATAAAAAATTTAAATTGCTTGACATGGTTAGTGGGTTAACTTATTGGGCAGTACAGTTAGACTGCTGGATTCTAAGTCATCCTGTTCACCCCTTACTCCCACCCCATCTTCTATGGATCCTGATTTCTTAACATAGTGGACTCTACACTCTAGACACCATGGCTCCCAGCACCAGGTAGGCACCTCTATGCATGCTGAGGTTTGGAGACAGTCTCTCTCTCTCTGTCTCTGTTTTTTTTTTTGAGACAGAGTCTTACTCCGATGCCTGGGCTAGAGTGCCGTGGCATCAGCCTAGCTCACTGCAACCTCAAACTCCTGGGCTCAAGCGATCCTCCTGCCTCAGCCTCCTGAGTTGCTGGGACTACAGGTGTGCATGACCACGCCCGGCTAATTTTTCTATTTTTGGTAGAGACAGGGTCTCGCTTTTGCTCAGGCGGGTCTCCAACTCCTGACTTCAAGTGATCCTCCCTCCTTGGCCTCCCAGAGTGCTGGGATTACAGGCGTGAGCCACCACACCCAGCCTGCGGACGCTTCCTTGAGTTTCCAAGCCACTTGATGGGCTCCCTGGTTTTTTGTTTTTGTTTATTTTATTTTTTTTTAGGTGACAGCTCTATATTCCTAGGGCTCTCATCCACAGCTATGGCTTACGGACACTTCTATTTAAAGCACAATAGAAATCGCCAGAGTCATGAAGTCCTGAGTTGGAACTCACCTGAATGCTGAAACTTGGCAGTTATTAAAGTAACTCTTGATGCTGCTGTTTCGGAAGAGTCGGTTGAGCTGAAAGACAGGGCAGTGTTTCTCAGGTCAGCATCTGACACCCAATAGCATCAGAGAATTTTCAGCCACTGAGCATACTTCCTCAATTCTTTTTTTTCTTGCCACGACAAACACTAGCCCAGGCGTGTGTACCGAAGGATGTCCCGTTCCACGGTACCACTTAGCTGTGGGATGCTGTGCCTGGGTCCTGAACCTCTCTGTGCCTGTGTCTTAATTTGTAAAATGGGAATAAGAATCTGTCTTCATGAATTGTTATAAAAGTCATGCTCTGACTACCCGGTGCCCATAGGTCAGTCTCTGCGCGGGCACAGAGTGGACGCACCACCCCCCATTCTCACCGCGTCCTCAATGCTCCTTTTGTTTCGCTCGTATTTGGGAGTGCTTGGCTGGGCCATGTCCCGGGAATATGGCAGGTTGGTGATGGTGAAATTCAACTGGAAGTGCTGGGGGCTGGGTCTGCTTAGCTCCATTTCTAGAATTAAAAAAAAAGAGTATGTAAAAATCCCATATGAAGAGAGGGTTTGTCTATTGAAAACAGTATAGAGGTTCCTTGAAGAAATAAATGTAGACCTATCATTCGAAACAGGAATCCCACTGCTGGGTATCCACCCAAAGGAAAAGAAAGTCATTTTAGTGAAAAGACACCTGCCCTTGAATGTTTATCGCAGGATAATTTACAATCGCAAAGATGTGGAATCAACCTAAGTGCCCATCAATTCACAAGTGGCTAAAGAAAAGGTACATATATACGTATATACCATAGAGTACTACTTAGTCATAAAAAGGAATGAAATAATGTCGTTCGCAGAAATTTGGCTGGAATTGGAGACCATTATCCTAAGTGAAGTATCTCAGAAATGGAAAACCAAATGCCGCATGTTCTCACAAGTGGGAGCCAAATGATGGGTACACGCAGGTATTTAGCTGTGTGTACATAAAGGACATTGGAAACCAAGAAGGGGGGAGGGTGTGAGGGATAAAAAACTTGCCTGTCAGGTACAATGAACACTATCCTGGGGACAGGCGCGCCAAAATCCCTAACTTAAGCATTATACAAGGTATCCATGGAACAAAAATATTTGTACCCCCTTGATATATTGAAATTAAAAAAAAAAGAATTCATAAAAAATAGAGAGTGTTTTAAGAAAGTGGTCATTCCAGCCAGCCTACTTGTTCCTGGCAGTGTGATCTGAGCTGGATTTTTAGGGGTGGGCTACAGAAGACCCTCCGTCCACCTGTCTACCTGTTCGGTTCTCTTTGCGCCAAGTGTTGTAAGAGTTCACTACGGCGTGGGGAAAAGAGACTGTGTCTCTCTGGGGTGCAGACAGCACGCACAGGTGCTGACCACCTGGTGGGCATCTGTCACACACTTTTGCTGAAACTTCTGATGAGTAGGTTCCAAATGGGTCTTCCCGCTTCTGGTCTTGTACTCCCACTGCATTCTCCGCACAGCACCCAGAGGATGAGCAGAACTAATTTCACTTTCTTTTCTTTTCTTTTCAGACAGTCTTGTTCTGTCGACCCAGCTAGAGTACAGTGGTGTCATCATAGCTCACTGCAACCTCCAACTCCTGGGGTCAAGTGATCCTCCTGCCTCAGCCTCCCCAGTAGCCGGGACTACAGGTGCACGTCACCATGCCCAGCTAATTTTTCTATTTTTGGTAGAGACGAGGTCTCACTCTTGCTCAGGCTGGTCTCGAACTCCTGGCCTCAAGCGATCCTCCCACCTCGGCCTCCGAAAGTGCTGGGATTATAGGCTTGAGACACCATACCCCACCACATTACTGATTATTAAGGGGCCTAAGAAGGCAACTCAGGATCTTCCTACATTTTGGAAAATTTTACACGTAAAAAGCACCATTTTTCCATTGGGTGCAACTGCTGCATGTTGTTTTCCTGCCTCTGTGGGATGGCCCGCTGCCAGGGGTCACCAACATGGGCCTCCAGAAAGCCCTGTTTCTCCCTCTGGAGCCCCACTTACTCCCTACTATTCAGATGCCCCATCCTTCATCACGTAACCGCATCTCTTCCAGCTGTGAAACCAGCCACCCCGCCGTGTACCTGTCACATGCAGGTCTGCCAATTGGTAGGTGGCACCCAGCCAGTGGGATGAGGCATTCCGGGTCTTATCCAGAAAGACTTGCTTCACCAGGTTGGGATCCAGATTGGAGGAGAACAGTGCTCTGACAGTGACCCACATGGGGTCCAGCCTAAGGACAGAAACCATGGGAATTCAGCCAGCACTCAACACCGGCTGTGTCTCAACTTGCTGTCTTTCAAGAGGCAGAGACATGGAGACAGGTTGTGGGTTGGGGGTTGTCTGGCTGCCTCCTCCCCCTGTCTAGAGAAGAGACCCTGACCAACACGGGAAGGCTTCCAGGGATTGGAGCTAGAAAGAGCAACAGTAACAATAATGGACATTTATTGAGCACTTGCTATAGATCTGGGCCCCTAAGAAGTAATTTACACATTCCCACACCATCGCTCTGATGAAAGGTATTAATATAATTATCTGCACCTTAAAAACAAAAAAA
>RJWJ010023155.1:0-26113 GCA_004363605.1 Indri indri
GTTTTTGTCACTATAGTTCTTAGAAGTAATTTAAATAATGCTGTCAATTATATATAAATTTCAAAAGCTTTAGCTATTATGCCTTAAATAATTAGATTCTGTTTTTGTCAAAATCATGTAGTGATAATTTTCTTTGTATAAACGTGGAGACTTAGGAACATGGACATGGGTAGTGAGAATGGGAAATAATTTATATAGTACTAATTTTCTAGTACTGATATAAGAATCACAATATATCAAACTTACATGTTTAATTGGGTAAGTAAATGACACTGTTAGTCAAATCTCTTTTGGTCATCCGTGACAGAGGCCTAACTTGAACTAATTTGAGACAAAAGGGAAATTTTATTGGCTTACATACCTGGAATGGAAGAGATAGGCTTAGAATGGCTAGAATAAGAGTCTGAGGCCAGAACATTTTCTCCCCTTTTCCCTTGGCCTCTTTCTGAATGTTAATGTCCTTTTCTTAGACTGCAGAGCAGATTTCTCCAAGAATTGGAAATCTTCAAACTGTAAAATAAAATATAGGTATAATCAACTCTAAAAATAGAAGCTAAAACTGTTTGTATGACAAATTATGCATACGCAAAAGACAAATAATGGATCTGGTAAAAAATATTTCTAATGCTTTTGACAAAAGGTTACTATTAATAGATGTACCCTGCAATGAGGTTTTATGAATTGATTGGAAAAAAAAAAGACGAAAGAACTCCAACAAAAAAATAGACTAAGGATCTGAAAAGGCAATGCAAGAAGAACAAATCCATATGTAAAGATTTACAGTATGGACATTCAAATTAAAGCAACTGTACGCTTCAAATATTTTTACTGTTCTAGTTGGGGGGAAAAGTACCTTCATACATGGTTGGTGGAACTGTGGAGTGATATAACATTTTTGGGAAGCTATCTGAAATGTCTATGAAAAAGGAAAACATACATGCTCTTTGACCCAAAGAGTTCTCCTGGAATTCTATGACATAGAAATAAAAGCTCCTGTAGATGATGACATATGCACAAAGCTGTGTTTCCTGCAGTATTAGTCACTGTTTTAAAAACTTGGAAACAAAAGGCAATGGCTAAATAAATTACGGTTATCCATATTACAAAGTATTTTGCCTATATTAAAAAGAATGAATTAGAATAATACTGATAATTTGAGGAACTTCCTTGAGGTGTAAGTTATTGAAAAAAGCAAGGGGCAGGAAATCGTATAAGATGATCTCATTAAGAAAGAAACCGAACTCTCTCCCTGTACGTGTGTGTATATACATATATAGGATTATACATGTAGGGATTAAAATATGGAAGGGTATTTACACCAGCCTTTTGACATGTATGATGGGAAGTGGATAGAGAATTGTGCTTTCATGAATTTATGGAAAAAATAATCTCAAATGTTCAGATAAATGAATAAAGAAATTGAGTTTTAGAAATTGCTTATAAAATCATATCAAAAGGGTAATACAGTTTTGGTTACCCGCAGAAATTATACTACAGGATTGCAGAATGCCATATTTTATTCCACTGCTCAAACTAAAGAAGTTGAGAAAGATTAAAGATCCTAACCTTCAGGCATAAATTAAAGATGACAAATAGACTTACAGTGAAGGAAATAAGCTTAAGGTAATGGCATATCTTAGTCACTTTTATATCTCCTCATCCTAGCATGGGAAAAGGTATCTATATCTACGTATCTATGGCTATATCTGCATTTAGTAAATGTTGGTTGAATAATGAGATATGTTTTTGCTTATTTATCCAACACATATATATATATTTATATACGTATCAGGCATCATATATATTGTACTTAAATATTGGTTGAGTAAATGCATTTGAGGATATAAATAGAAAAACATACTTTCAGCAAGAAAATAATTTTCTAAAATACAATTTAGAATACCAATTATATATATTTAATAAGCATATCTCCTTTTAGGAAATGTCTTTAATTCATTGTCACTTTGATACATTTTGGTAAACTTGGTACTTAATATTGCGATAGGTATGAAATAAGATTGGTGGTTGAGCAGTCTAAAATGAATATAGGCTATTGACAATTTAAGATGGAAGAAATAAATAATCAGTTTGTGTTAGATTTTTTAAGCACTTTGAAATTCATATGGCGTTGTGCCTCTGATTTTCACAAAAAGCGTAATTTCGTTGAGGGCAGGGATTGTGTAATTTTCATTATGCCCTCATGTCAGCCAGGAATGTAGCATATGCATAATAAGTATTGATAAATAAAAGTGATTTATAACTACAGTATGTGTCAAACACAAATTAGTCTAGCACAATATATCTTTTAGTGGTGTTCTAGAGCCAGTTTCTCTTTCACATTCAGTGACATGGCATTGGTTGCTTGTAACCGGCCACCTGGGAATATTTACATCACATAGATTGGCAAACACTATCAATAAATTGTTTTTCTATTCTTGAGAAATGGTTGTTAAACATTACCGGTAACAACACTGTCTTTAGTTATGAATCATAACTTGGGATATGCTGACTATAACAATTAATTATTAAGTTATGAAAGTGAATTTTACATCCCTGAATTTAATCGTGATTTGATTATTTTCATCAGAAATTAAGTATAACATATGGTTTTTTTTTTTTTTTTTTGAGACAGAGTGTCACTCTCTTGCCTGGGGTGAGTGCCGTGGCATCAGCCTAGCTCACAGGAACCTCAAACTCCTGGGCTCAAGCAATCCTACTGTCTCAGCCTCCCGAGTAGCTGGGACTACAGGCATGTGCCACCATGCCCGGCTAATTTTTTCTACATATATTTTTAGCTGTCCAATTAATTTCTTTCTATTTTTTGGTAGAGATGGGGTCTCTCTCTTGCTCAGGCTGGTCTCAAACTCCTGAGCTCAGAACGATCCGCCCGCCTCAGCCTCCCAGAGTGCTAGGATTACAGGCGTGAGCCACCGCGCCTGGCCAAGTATAACATATTTATAACATATAGGACGTTTGCTTTTCTTCCTTTAAAAAATTTTTGTTTTATGCATTACTGTAAAAATTAATCCAAGCATGAACTGCCCCATTTCCATTGTTGGATATTGTGTGGTAGCATTTCAGGGATAACCCAGTTTACTTTTATGTCTAATAAATGGTTTATTGCTCATGATACATATCAATGAGTGGAAATGGCACTTAAAAATTATATTTCTGATACAGTTATACCATTTTATTGAATTTTCCTAGCCTGGTTTTAAAGAAATATGTTTTATTAAAAGTGATAACTTTTATTTTTCACTTATATAAATACGTGATTTATAGGGAATATGTACGTTTCTGCAGATCATCATGTGAACTAATCATTTTGAAATACGTCATTCAAAACAATCATTAAATAATGCCTTTTCAGGACAACTGTATTTTCTCCTAGTTTTTCATTCACAAATTAGAAGGAAGCCTGTATTCATTTACCATTCTAAAAATGCTAGTGCCCTTAAGAATTATGCTACAACTTCTCTGCCTGTGCTCTATAAATGGAAGACCAAAGCCTGGATGGCAGCACATCTGTTTACAGCATAGTTTACTGAATATTTTAAGCCCACTTTTGAAACCAGCTAGAAAAAAAGATTCCCTTCAAAATGTTACTGTACATTGATGACTCACTTCATCACCCAGGAGCTCTGATGTAGATGTACAAGGAGATTAATGTTGTTTTCATGCTTGCTAATACAGCATCCAATCTATAGTTCATGGATCAATGAGTCATTTCAACTTTCAAGTCTTATTATTTAAGAACTATATTTTGTAAGGCTATAGCTGCCATAGATAGTGATTCCTCTGATGGATCTGGGCAAAGTAAATTGAAAAACTTCTGAGAAGGATTCAATTCTAGATGCCATTAAGAATATTCATGATTCATAGGAGGAGGTTAAAATATCAACGTTAAAAGGAGTTTGGAAGAAGTTGATTCTAGTCCTCATGGATGACTTTGAGGGATTCAAGTCTTCAGTGGAGGAAGTAACTGCTGATGTGGTTGAAATAGCAAGAGAACTAGAATTAAATGTAGAGCCTGAAGACTGTATTGCTGCAATATCATGATAAAACCTTAAGGAGTAAAAAGTTGTTTCTTATGGATGAGCAAGGAAAGTGGTTTTTTGAGATGGAATCTACTCCTGGTGAAGTTGCTGTGAACATTGTTGAAATGATAAATGATTTAGAATATTACATAAACCTAGTTGATAAAGCAGTGGCAGGGTCTCAGAGGATTGACTCCAATTTTGAAAGAAGTTCAAGTGTGGGTAAAATGCTATCAAAAAGCATTGCATGCTACAGACAAATCTTTCATGTAAGGAAGAGTCAATCACTGTAGCAAACTTCCTTTATTCCTGATTGTAAGAAATTGCCACAGCCACCCCAACCTTCCGCAACCACCACCCTGATCAATCAGCAGCCATCAACAAGGGCAAGACCCTCCACCATCAAAAAGATGAAGACTTGCAGAAGGCTTAAATGATCGTTAACATTTTTTAGCAAGAAAATATTTTATATATATATATATATATTATTTTAAGACATGTGATTGCACAGTTAATAGACTACAATATTATATAAACATAAGCTTTCTGTGGACTGGGAAATCAAAAATTTTATGTGATTTGCCTTATTGTGGTGGCATTGACCCGAACCTACAACCTCTGAGGTATGCCTGTTCTTTTGTTCAAATTTCTTGATAGTATCATATAAATTGAGAATCTGACACATTCACCTTTTTACTAGGATAGATATCCTTATTCATTCATGTGGTTCATGAGGTACTATTACCTAGATGTCTGAATGTAAAGGTTTAGGCAGTAATTGAAAGGAAATAGTACACAGAATCACTCACCCAAATAGTAATGATGCTAATACTACTCTGGAAAGAATTACCCACCAAATTAGTAAAATTCCCAGGAGTGCCTTTCCAAAGCTTAATGGGAATTCCACTGATTTTGTTCATTTCAGTATTTTTTTTTTTTTTTTTTTGAGACAGAGTCTCACTGTGTTGCCCAGGCTAGGGTGCCATGGTGTCATCCTAGCTCACAGCAACCTCAAACTCTTGGGCTCAAGTGATCCTTCTGCCTCAGCCTCCTGAGTAGCTGGGACTACAGGCATGCACCACCATGCCTGGCTAATTTTTTCTATATATTTTTAGTTGTCCGATTAATTTCTTTCTATTTTTAGTAGAGATGGGGTCTCGCTCTTGCTCAGGCTGGTTTCGAACTCCTGAGCTCAAACAGTCCACCCGCCTTGGCCTCCCAGAGTGCTAGGATTATAGGCGTGAGCCACCGTGCCCGGCCCATTTCGGTATTTTTAACATGTAGAACACTGCCTGCATACAGTAGATGCTCAGCAAATATGGAATGAATAAATGAGTGTAATTATATTGTTTTAACTAACAGCCTTAACATACATGGTTCTGATCAGGTAGGATTTTGAAAATTTCTTTTTTTAAAATGGTTTTTGAGTCCCTGTTTTTCTAGGATACATATAAAGTTAAATCCAATATTTATCTTACTCCCAAGCAGTTTTTAACCTGGTAGTAGTCATAAAATATATGAATATGTCACTGAAACTAGGTACAAGTAATTAAAGTACAATAGGAGAAATAAACACCTAAAGTGGGAATTTGGAGGTCAGGACTATCTCCTGTTGACAGGATTCGAAAAGGTTTCCTTGGGAAGGAATTCCTTGTTGACAAGGAATGAAGAACAGATAGGATTTGAACATGTGGAGGTGGTGGAGTGGATATATAGAAGGCTGTAGGAATCACACCAGTAAAGATGTTTGTATGTGGGGAAACCATAGCGTGCATACGTTGATTGGAAAGTTGTTCTTTTAGTCTAGAGTGACTCTCTCTTGAAAGAGAACATGGGATATGAAATTAGAAAGGTAGGTTTTGGAAAATTTTGATTTTTTTTCATAGTAGACAGCTGTATATTTTTGAGAAGAGTGGGATGGTTTGGGAGAGGCTCCTTGTGTCTACCTGTTAACAAGGGAAACAATTCTCCCTATATTTTGTCTTTTAAGGGCCTTGAGGACAGACATACTCGATTTCCTTATGTGGGAGTGGACACACTTTTGTGACCAACTCTAGCAAGTCTTTTCAGCTGTTTCTTTCTTGATTTTTTTTTCTTTTTTTAAATGTTATGATAGAACTGGGAAGATGTATTCTTTCTTACGGGTCTGCCTGAACTTGCTTCCTTATCTCTGTAACTTTTAAGCCTCCTCAAAGGCTCATGTCTCAGTCCTCCTCCCTGGTTCAAGTATCTTTCTAACTTCCAGCTTTTGTGCTGCATTTCCAATCAATCCTGCAGTGACTTCCTTTTATCCGTTGGTTAAAGTCTCCTTTCCTTAGTATGTAGTTTCTAAACCACGCCAGTTCTTTCACCTAACTGTGCCTTGGCTCATATTGTTTGTGTTATTCTGCTTTTCAATCTCTGTTTTTTGAGACCTACCTCTTGAACTATCTCTACTAGAAAGCCTTCCCTGACTACCCAGGCAATAATTGGGACATCTTTTCTTCTGCTCACAAAGACGAGGTTCATATCCAGGTTCCCCCACTTTATAACTGTTCAGATACTTTTCCTACCTCGCGATGATCACCTGTGGGCAGACTTTATGTTACTCATTTTTTTAGTACTAGTATTCATCATAAAGCTGCCTAATAAATACTTACATACATATTTATTGAATGAATCTTTTAGATGGATAGCTGGGTTTTATAGAACATTCTAAAAATTATGAAGTTCTAAAATGTTATAAGATTACTAGAGTTTTAAATTTTCATGTTCGTGAATTTTCTTAGCATAGTAGTTCAGTAAATTTAGGTCCATTTACCCTCTCATTTATTTAAGAAGTATTTATACAATATTGTTTAGAATAGCGCCAAGGATTCTTGGAAATATAAAAGACACATAAGACAATTTTGGGCCTTGTTATATCTGTCCCCACTTAGTTACAAGGGTGAAGTATAACCAAATGAACAATGAACCTGTTTTGGTTGGACTTTGGTTGCTTCTCATTTTGATTTATTTATTAGTTCAAATTGTTCCCTACCCCACCCTGTAGACTGTGGTTCCTTTGCTTTGATCTATACACTATACAGCCTTAAAAACTGCTAATTAAAAAAGGGAATATGTGCTTATCATGACAATAATACAGGCATATTCAAGTGTATTTCAATTTTGCAGCTTCTTCTATTCCATAACCACTGTGAAGATTTTGTACTGAGGAAACAAGTGGCCTCAGTTCTGAAGCTGGTCATTGTGGGATGTGATCCATTGATCCAAAGATTTTGTTTTTTTTCTTTCTACCATTTATTTTTTGTGCCATATTTAGCTGTTACTGTTATTTATGCGAAGTGTAATCTAGACAGTATATAAATTTTGTACTGTTCATAGTTTTGAGCTTTTTTACTAACATAAACAGATTAGATTTATAGGTTAGCATGTATATATGAAGAGGCAAGGTAGTTTTCTCCCATAAATCAAGAAAAAGAAAGACAGACAGACTTAAACTGTAAATACAACAGTGATACTTTGCTACTCTGAATTGTGGAGGCAAATAATTGTGCAATTACCTGGAGGGATTGAAAAACAAATTGCCTAATTTTAAAGTCTGTAACAGCTGGTGTTTTCTTATCCCCCCTCCCCCTTTTTTGGTAAATGCCCAATGAAGTTTTGTTGTGGCTTTTCTTTTTACATAAACATAATCAACACAATAAAGAAGATAATGAACCAATGACTAAGAGCATTATTGTGTTTCTTTCTCTCTACTCAGATGTGCTGAACAGATCTTTATCCTTCACTGAACCATCAAATAGAGGCTGGCAAATTAGAACATCCATATTTATTTAATCAGCTCCCCCACCCCCAACTTTGGGCTGGTTTTTAATATTTAAATCACAATTTGTTTTTAGATGAGATTAAACACTTTCCAGTTCTAAAGGTATACCGATGATGCCAAATAAAAATAAGTGGCCTTCTCTGGCACCATGTAACTTTTTAATTTAATTTTATTGTTCAGCAAGGACAAATATGATATTCTGTATAAAGTATTTTAACTGGCATGTTTTAAAACCTGAATTAAAGATCTAAGAAGAATTTCGTTTGAATGTACCCTTAGAAATAATATAAAGCATAAATAAATTTATAAATTTGAAAATGGTTTTCTAGTACTTTTAGATTATGTTTCTGTAGTAAAATCCACAAATCTTAAGTATGCCGTTTAATAAGATATTACAGAGTAAACACACCTATGAAAATCAGCGCTTAGCTGGGGAAACAGGACATTGCCTGCAAGCTCAAATGTCCCACTCATTGCCTTTCTCCTCCCCAAGGCAACTTCTATCCTGGCTTTTACACTACAAATTAGTTTTTTCTATTTTATAAATGTTTTTAAATTTTTTTTTTAATTGGGTAAAATTCACATAACATAAAATTTACCACTTTAAAGTGTGCAATTCAGTGACATTTAGTATCTTCGCTATGTTATGCAGCCACCATTCAGTTTCGGAATATTTTTATCAACCTAAAAAGAAACTTTGTACCTTTTAACAGTCATTCCCTACCTCTATCCTCTCTTCCCGATAGATTTGGATAGTAGAAATCCCTTCAAGCTGATTGTCCGCATCATTCTTTGTGTACTTTCTTACTGTCTTACATACAGACTTCTGGGATCATCCTATACTGTCCTAGCCCCAGCCCTGGAATCAGCCATTTCTCCAAAAGCCCTGGTTCCTTTTAGTGGAGAATGTTATTTAGAATTAGGATCTGAGTGCTAGGTCTTCTAGGCCCTTTCAGACAGAGCTAAGAAACTTTATACATATACATATACACACACATTAATAAGAATACATATATTCTGCATGTATGTGATACATGCGTATATATGTATGTGCATATATGTGTATATGTGTGCATATAAAATATATGGATAACCATATATAGAAAATGTGTATGTATATACACACACCCATCCTTCTTTATTTCTCTCTATATATGATGTATCTCTATCCCTCCCTCCCTCCTGCCTCTCCCTTCTAAATATATTGAAAAACCACAATTCATGTTGATAACCTTCAATTAGAGTCTAATACTACAGCGTTCATTCTAGCTTCCCGTATTTTCATATTCTAACTTATTTCTCTGATATTATTATTGATTTGAAATACAGTTAGGTTCCTTGGGTTTAGATTCATTTTAGGATCGCCTTCTATTTTTCTCAATTTTATATTTTTCTTTTTGAGTATATGAAACACCAATACTGTGTAAAAAAAAAAAAAGACTATACAAAAAGCAGTATACAAAAAAAAATTGCCACTCACCCCCTCACTTTCCTTTCTTCTATGGTGTTCTCTTCCCCTGTATTTTCTACCATGTTCCCATCTATTCTGAAGGTATATAATAAGATTATATACTTATAAGTATAATACATACTTACATATTCACTCCTTCTTCCTTTCTGTATCTTTTTGCACAATGAACAGATAGATGTGTATTTTCTTATTTCTTTTTCTTTCATAAACATAAGGTAATATACTACAGATATTTTTTTATGTTTTTTTACTTAAACATCATTTTCAGGATATATTTTTATCAGTTCATAGAGATATCCTCATTCTTTTTTAGAACTTCATGCTACTCCATTGTGTGGTTTACCATGGTATATCCAAATTAGTATTCTTTGGTTATGGGGAGAAGCAGTTAACTGTCAACTATATGGTATCTCCTTTTTGAGGCTTGAGAGCTAAAAGAACGTCTCAGTTCTGGTCATGGTAAGAAGGTAGAAGTGTTATAACACTGGACTATTGCATTCAGCAGTTGAAGCAACTCTTCTTAAATATGTAAAATAGTCAAAATAATCGAGTGTCCCCTTGAAGGCAGTGAGTCAATGCAAGAAAGATTTTCCAATAGAAGGGAGGTTGATGCCCGTTAAGTGTTGATGGATCATAAGAAAATGTAGTGGGTTGAATTCTTATTTTATTATTTCAAGTCAATTTCTAAGTGTCTTAAATTAGTATTGGATCATTATACTTTATAGAGATATTTTGGAAACGTAAAGGGAGCAGAACAGATTTTCTGTATTTTACCATATTTCTTTGTTAAACGTACTTGGTAATTCTATACTTTTATGCTATTTTTAACACTAAAACCAGCTTCTAAAAGTATAGGCAAAATTTTGGGTACATAATGGTGCTAATTAAATGTTTATAGAAAATAACTCTTTAAGGGAATTCCTTGCTAAACTTTGTGTTATTGGTGAATGCACCTTTCTGTCATACTCTTCAGCTTTCATAGTTTCTGCTATGAGTTTGCATAAAATCATTTGTGAATAATAGATTTTATTGGCACTGAAGATCTGTTTGGGTTGTAAATGTTCTGAAAACTTGTTATTCATACTACACTGACAGTTTAGTGTTTCTGTTGATCATCGGCATTAGAAATGCTTGAAATCATTTGAAAAATGCAAGGAAATTGCTGCAGTGCATTTTAATAGTAATATACATGACAGTAATTTAGATTATAATTACCCTCTTGGCAACAACTGTGCTTATTACCCTTGTTTTGTACTATGCTGACTCTGCTGTTTTCTTAAAATATTGTCATTATCAGTGCAAACTATTTCTTTAAATAGCCTCGACATTTCCTAACATCTCATTCATCTTCACAAGTCTCATCACCTGAATAGGTACCAGGAATTGCAATAGTAAAGAAAAACTGAGGCAGTTAATTTATGGGTATTGACTTAAGTAAGAACTCATGGGCATAGAGATAGACACATACACCTATGGAAGAGTGCATATACACTCTCTCGTCACTACAAGAAATTAGGCTTCTTCACTATTTAGGCTTATATTGATGGCATTTTTCTGTTCTCTGTAATGAACTTGCTTGAAATTACAAAGTAAACGTCATGGAGAAAGGATCTAGAATCCAGTAACTAAGTTCACATAAAAATTAAGGTTTCAACCTATTCTTACAGTTCCTCAATATTTTAATCTCCGGAAGTTATATATTTTGGGTCTTCATGTTAAAAAATCCTCGTTTTCTTTATAGATTTAAGTGTGATTTAGAGACTGAACTGTTACCTGTAGTTGAAGATGTTGCATGGTGAATTTTGGTGTAGGCTACATCCTGGGAGAATAAGGTATGATTCAGTGAGTTGGGTAACAGTTTACAGCAATTGGAGTCGTGTTTAAGAATACAATTTCCGACTCCTGTGATGTCTCAGATAATCTAGGCAAACGTTTGCTTTAAGCAACTTCCATGTGTCAGACACTTCATTAGGCACATTAAGCAAGTCACTGTCCTCACCCACGTTGGCATTATGCTGTGTCATCTTCCTGCAGTGTGTGCAGGTGTTCTAGATTTAGTTTTTTTCTTTTATAATTTAAAAATCAGGTCATTATTCAATGGTGGTTTCTTCATAGTTGTATACAGATCATTCAATTATTTGAAAAATGAAAAGAGGTCAGTTCTTCAGTACTTTCCACTGATAACTGGAAATATGTATTTTTATTTTATCATGGAAATAGTATTTGGAATTACTCTGCAAACAGACAAATGAGACAGAATAGTGAGGAAACATATGCTGAGCAAGTCTTACACTGGAACTGAGATGAAATATAGGCATTTAGGCAGAGACAAAATAATCTGTTTAAGACAGGTCAAAGGAAAGGGTTACTATTACCTGTAATAGTGACATAGCAAAAGAAAGTGGTTTTAGAGAAATAGAAATGGTAAGGGAAATAAATATGTGAAAAGATATGTTACTTTTTGCACCTTAGACTACATTTAATAAAGAATATGATAAGAATAATCTATGTACTTTTCTTTCTATCCTGCATTTGGTATTTCAGAATAAAATTTACTAAGGGATTAAAAAAGATTTAAAAATTATGTTGGATAAATATCCTTCTAATTTTTGGGATGTCAGGCAGACATTCTTATCTCACTAATGTGTTTTGATGCTACAGGGGATAAAACTTTCTAAGTATTTTCATCTTTGTGGCTAATGGACTTAGAGATAGGGAGCCCTGAGTACCCTTCCCCTCTCTCCCTCTACTCCCACTTCTTTGAAGTTATGTAAAATGAAAGAAGCACAAGAGCTGTGTTTAAAAGGAATATTTCTGATTATCCTTGTAACATAATATTTTCTCTCCTCATTCTCCTTTGTTTCATACCTGTATTTGGATAGTAACATAGTTAAAAGGAGGTAATTGTGTTGAAAAGTAATCTCCCAGTTGATCTATCTAGTCTATGTCCTATGTCTTTAATTTAAAATATTCCTTTCTGAGTAAGTATTTGTTCCAGAATATTTTTGGGGGTGTGTGTGTGTAATTTATCTTCCTCTTCTTTCTTATTTTATTCCTTCATCTATGTATACCTTCCATTTTATTGTAACCTCATGCATTCATTGAATGCCAGGCATTTTACAAGGGACTTGTGGTAAATAAAGTCCCTTGTGATAAAGTGATGAATTAGGCAGAAGCAGACAGTGCCCTAGTTGGATGCATTCTAGTGATGATGCAGCTTCACACAGAGATGCTGCTGTGTATGACAGACTCCGCCTTATTCCTAGAAGGTTTGGCTACCTAGCTGCTTGCTTTCCTTTCTGCTGCTACCACTGTCATCGTCCTAATGACTTCTTGATTCACATAGGTGATCCTTCCAACATTCCGCTTTCTCATTTACTTTATCATTCCCAATGATCTTTGTTTTCCACCCAATCCCAGCTACCCATTACCTGGCACAGTAAAATATCACCTTTAAATATGGTTTACAGACTTTCTTTCCCAAGCACTATCTGTCTTTCTTACTTACTTAGAATCCCAACTTTCAGAATTCTATAACCCCAATGGCAATGCTAATCCATTGACTCTACCATTTTTTCATGCTCATCACCCCCTTGTTCCTGCCATGCCTTTACTCCTCTCCCTGTCTACCTGTGACTGACAGTTCTTTACTCTCTTGCATAAACCATCAGTTCATTTGCCTCTCCAGCCATGTAAACGTTGCCCTTGGTTATGCTGAATTGCTCCCCTCCTCTGCATCTGTGCCTCAGCACAGCATGGATCTGGGAGGAGGCAGGTAGCTACGCTGACTAGTCTTTTCTGAAAGACCACAGTTCACAAGCAGGCTCTGATATCCTAACAATTTCCTGTCTTCAACTCTGTGGCCTCATTTTTAGCTGATTGTATTGCTGCTGCTTTCACTGAGAATGTTGATGTAATCAGAACTGAACTGCCATGCCTCACTTCCTGATCACCAGATCTAAGAATCTACTAGAATCTGTTCCCTTAAACTCTGCTTTTGCTCTTTTTCTGGTAATAAACTTTCCTACAACTACATGAAGTCAGTTCCTCCTCTTGTATAGTAGGGCACATCTTCTGTCCTCTACTCTCAGATTTTTTTGGTTTGCTTGTGTATTTTTTGTCCTGCATCTGTACCTACTCCCTCTACCATCAGTTTCTTTTCCTTTCCTTGGTCATTCTTTTCAGAGTGAAACCATTACCATGGTTTTTTTCCATCCATGTTCCAGAAAATCACACCTCAGGTTCCCCTCTGGCTACTTCCCCAGTTCTTTGCTCCCTTTTTACAGCCAATCTACTGTATGGGCCAAGGGAAAACTTCCCCTTTGCCCTCTGAAGTTTCTTTGAAACATCACCTGACAAAAGACAGATTGATAAGAGAAAAGGCGTACAAATTTTATTAGCATGCCGGGCTGGGGGGGTGGGGTGTGTACAGAAACTTATATACCATCTTGAGGTTACATAAAGAATAGGGGCTCAGAGTGCATAGTCAAAACCATTTATGGTGGTAAATCAGGTTATGGTGGCAAGACAGGTTATGGGAGCGGAGTAGAAGAGGCCTGGCTAGAAAATGAGGTCTTTTTATGTAGATGAAACCTCACAGGTAGCAGCCTTCAGAGAGCACGGATGATAAATGTTTCTTTCAGAACTTCAAGATGTCAGTCAGACTTTCAGTTAATTTTTCCTAGATCTGACAAGTGAAGGCCTTTAGAGAAAGCCTGGCTGCATTAATGCAGATTTTTTGGACAGATAACAAATCCCACCTCCCCACAAAAGCCAGCTTTCAGCTATTGTTATGTTTCTAGCCCTTCTGAATAGCCATCTTAAACTAGCTAGACGAAATATATTTTGGGGTGAAATATTTTGGTTTCCTTCACTACTTGAAAGAGTTGTCCATTCTTCTTTTTGCTTTCCCTCTTGAATTTATGATCAGGCTCACCCCAATCTACCACTAAAGCTCTCTTGTCAAGGTCACAGTGATTAGTAGATGGCAGCACCATTCACTTGCTTGTTGAGAACAAAACCTAGATATTATCTTTGAATTTAACTGCGTTTACACCTCACGCCCAAGTTATCAGCAAGTCCTATTTGCTCTATATTCCAATTTCGCTTCCATATTGAGAAATCTCATGACTTCTATCACCAGTGTCTTATGCCAGGTTACTATCAACTCTTTTTTGGTAGAGATGGGGGTCTTTCCTTTGTTGCCCATGCTAGTCTCGAACTCCTGGGCTCAAGGGTTCCTGGCCTTCCACAGTACTGGATTGTAGGCACAAGCCACCGTGCCCGGCCTACTATCAACTCTTGGGCCAGATAATGCCATAGCCTTTTAACTGATCTTGTTTCATGTTTCACCACCTATAGTATGTTGCCATGTAGTAGTTAAAATAATCTTTAAAAAATGTTTATTAGATCTTATACTTTCTATTCTCAGAACCCTCCAATACTTAATCCATACCACTCAGAAGAAAGCCTAATGTCCTTACCATGGTTTATAAGAACCTATCAGAGGCTGGCAAGCTTTTTTTTAAATGGCCAAATAGTGAACATTTTAGACTTTGTCACATATGGCCTCAGTTGCTGCTGTTTGCTTCTGCTTGTTTTCCTCTTCCTCTCTTCCTCTTCTTTCTTACAAGCCTTTAAAATGTAAAAACCATTCTTATCCCAAGTCATATAACACTTGGTACCCAAGCTCCAGGATCAGACTCCCACCTGTTTTGTCTGTCTTTGTCATCTCTAACTCTGTCATGCTCATTGGGATTTAGATGAATCTAATTGCTGTCCTTTGAAGATGCCAAGTTCATTCCTGCCTCAGGGCTTTGTATTTGCTCTTCTGTTTGCTTGAAATTCTCCTTTCCAATTTTGCCATGTCTCCTTTTTCTCTTCATTCTGGTCTCTGCACAAATATTTTATTAAAAAGATACAATTTGTTCATATTTGTGACTGTTAAGTTGTTTCTTCCACTGTCACTCACTCTCTTTAGTCTATCCTCCCCATTTAAGTAGATGGTGCCAGTGTTTTGGATTAGGCCAAAAACCCGGGAGTCATCTTTTATTTTATGCCTGTATCCACAGCATGTAAACGATGCCTGACACACAGTAGTTTGATATATCCTTTAAATAATACATAGAAATTAAAGTTATTTTAATACAGAGTAGCGAGTGTTACAAAAAATGAATCCAGAGATGGGGTGCTCACTGCGTGGCTCATGAAAAGCCTCCCTGGGGAAGTCATGCTCAGCCCAGATCTAAGTGATGTCTAGATTAGGCCTGCGTAAGGGCATAGTAGTGGTGGTGAGGGTTTGGGCAAGGGAAAGTGTTAGAGGCAGGATTCTCAGGAACGAAGAGACCTTGAAGCAGTAAACTACTCAAACTGGAAAAACAATATGGCTGAAATAATTATTTTTAGCCATTGGGTTTAGCTTGCCTTTCCTAGTGTTTATTGGTAAAATTTACTTGCTGCCCTATTTAAAATGTCACCCCCTTTCCCTATCCTCCAGCCAAACACACCAAAAATTAACATCTGTGCTTCTATGCCTGAATGATAATAGCCCCAGAGAAAAGATTGACAGGTTGGTCTTGGTCTTTCCTATAAATGGAATTATCTCCTATGTACTTTTTTTGTTTGTCTTCTTAAGTCAGCATAATAATTTGGGATTCATCTCTCTTATTGCATTATCAGTAGTGAATTCTTTTTATTGCTATTCAGTGTTCTGTTGTATGGATATTCTACAATTTGTTGATGATTACTTGGGTGGTTCCCAGTTTTGGCTACTATGAAAAAAGCTGTTCTGAATATTGTATGAATATTTTTTTTTCTTTTTTTCCTCTTGCTTAACACCTTGTTGTATAATTGCTAGGTCACATGGTTATTGTATATTTAATTTAAAGTGCCAAACTCTTTCCCAAAGTGACAATGCCATTTTACACCTCCATCTGTAGGGGAGTTCCAGGTGTTTCACATCCTCACTATTCTAAAGGATGTGTAGTGTTGCTGTATTTGTGGTTTCAATTTTCATTTCCCTGATGACTGGATATCTCTAACATGTCCTCATATATCTTCTTTTGTGAAGTCTTTTATCTATTTTTTTAAATGGTAGTTTGCCTTATTACTATTGAGTTGTAGGAGTTCTTTATTCTGAATACAAGTTCCTTATGAAATGTATTTATCTTTGGGAGAGGCAGTCTACCATGGGCCCTGAGTTTCCCTGCATCTTCTTGATGACGGGTATGCCAACAATGCAAGGCTTGACTGCTGTTTACCCAGCCCATTTCTCAGGGTTTTGTTTGTAGTGAGAGGTGAGGTTATGTTTCCCTCTGGCCAATGTGTATAGGCTTGTTATTGCTGGCTGTAAAAATGGCAAATCCCCCCAAGCTCAGTGTTCTTCTCCTATAATGCAATCTATTCCATGTGTGGGCATCCATCATGGGTCCTGTATTCCCCCCACGAGACTTGGTGGGTTGGGGAACCGACACATGCATAATAAAGTCCTTTGTCTCTGACTCAGGAGTCTTGTGTTTTTTGCGAGCATTCATGAAATAGTAAGAGGTTAATTTAGCTTGAATGAAGGGTAAAATATCAGACCCTTTACAGTTCTTAACATGTATTGCAAATATTTTCTCCTAGTCTGTGGCTTAAGTTAGTGTCACTTATTTTCTAAGTGACACTAACTTAATAAAAGAGACTGTTGAAAAGTAGAAGATTTAAATTTTACTGAAGTCCAGTTTATCAATAATTTTAATTATTTATATAATTATAATAATATAATTTTATAGTTAGTACTTTTTGTACTTGCTTAGGTAGAGTCCTAAGAAATCTTTGCCTTCCCTAAGGCAGCAAAGATTTTCACCTGTTTTCTTCTAGCCATTTCATGGTTTTCACTTCTACGTTTGGATCTAGGATCTCGGTTCACTTTCTTTCATATAGATGTCCAGTTCCAGCATCATTTGTTGAAGAGATTCTTCTTCACCCATTGAATTACACTAGTACCTTTTTTGAAAATCATTCACCATATAGGTGCAAGTATATTTCTGCATTCTCTATTCTATTCCATTGATGCATAGACCATTCTAATTTGATTACTGTAGCTTTATAGTAAATCTGGAAGTGATAGTATAATCTTTCCAACTTTGTTCTTTTTCAAAATTGTTTTTACTGTTTTAGATTTCCTTCATTTCCATATAAATTTTGCAACTTACCTCTTAATTTCTGCAAAACACATGCTGGGATTTTGATGATAATCATAATGAATCTATAGATTATTTTTTGGAAAATATAATTTTTAATGGATTTCTTAATAATTGACTTTTCTCACCCATGAACATGATATTATAACATCTTTACATAGGTTATTCTCAGTTTCTCTCCACAGATATGTTGTAGTTTTCAATCTATGGGTATTTTCTTTCTTTTGTTAAAATTTTCCTAATTACTTTTTTTGACGCTATTAAAAATATTCTATTTTAAAATTTTATGTTCCAATTGCTGTTACTATTTAGAAATGCACATTATTTTTATATGCTGAGCTTTTATTCTGTGCTCAATTCATGTAGATAATCATGTCATTTGCAAATAGAGACGATTTTACTTCTTTCTAATCTATATCTATTATTATTATTTTTGCCTTATTGAATTATACTAGCTGGGATCTCCAGTACAATATTGAATAGGAATGGTAAGAGCAGACATACTTCTCTTGTTCCCAATTTTAGGGGGGAAAGCACTCAGTTTTATCAACATAGAAATTATAGTAACTGGATGACTTTATGAATGGGTACATATGATGTCATATTTAATGTCATTAAAGTGAACTAAAGGATTAAGATTTTTGGATGCGTGATGTCATCTCTTTAGGGACTTTGCTGTAGGGACCTCATAACATGTGGATTCAGTTAGTTCTCATTTCATGCAATGGCATCTTTTGGTTTAATTGAGTTCACCTATAACTGTATTCAGAAGATGGGAGAGGAGAAGTTGCACAGTTTTAAGATAATTAAGTCTTTCATAATAAAAGTTAAATGTAATATTTAGAATTAGGAATTTAAAAATATCAGAATAGTTACATTGTCTAGATATTATGTAACTATCAGAAGAAACTGTTAAAGGAATTATAAATGATTGCCTTTGTGAGATAGGGCTAAGATGTGGGACACGTGGCTTCTAATTTTTAATCTTTTAATAACACTTTTATTTTTATCCAAATGCACGTATTGCTTATTATGCTTACATTTAAAAAGTATTTATTACAAAATCTATTAGTAATAAATAGATCTATTTATTCAGTTGTGGTTTATTTTGATCCTAACAGAATCATAATTATTTCCATAGTAAATTTGGAATGGGCTACAAGAGATCATCTAGTTTAACCCACATTGCAATATCTTTGTATAAAAATTGGCCTGGCAGCATGCACAGGAAACTTGGAAAATTTATGATATCAAGAAATCGTAAGCAAACTACTTGCTCAAGAGTGAGAAACTAAGTAATTCTATGTCAATAATCTATAGGCAGGAGAAAGTCATATTCTTTAAGACTTACTGAAATTGGAATATGTGCATTAAAAAATGCTCAATGATTAAAGTAGCCTATAGAATAGTAGATATTACATGTTTTTGTAGGTGAAATATGTGTTTAAGTGCAAACATATATAGAATATTCTGTACATATCTATGAGAAAAATGCTTTACATAGAAATATCAGATTGATAGTAGTTATTTTAAGGTATTTTTTCCTGTTGCTTTTCTGTTTTCCAAATTTTCTCTGTTGAACAAACAATACTTTGTCTTTTTTTGCTTTAAATTACCATTGATAAGTGCTATGTCACTGCAAGTCGAATGTATTCTTTTTAATATCAGTGATTACGATAAAAATAATTGGATTGGATTTTTATTTTTATTACTCTCACTATTCCCCCTTTCAACTTTATATTCTTCATCATTTTTAATTCTCTTGAGATTTCGCCATTGAGTTTCTCTTTAAAAAATTAGCATTTTGATATTGATGGGAATAAAAATAGCCTGTCTCTGCCATCCTAATTTGTTTTGCATTATTGAGAATGTTTCCTTAAGCAACATTATAGCAAATTAAGAAAAACAAAAGACGTGAAAAAAATACACCTAATTTCCTGCCATCTCAGGTAATCTGCTTTTAAACATGTACAATTCCTTTCCAGCCCTTGGAGGTCTAACCTATAATTTAAACAGATATTCAGAACTTTGTTGTTAGTTCACCATCCTCACCATTTCCCACCTGGGCTATGCCTGTTTTCGCAACAGGCTTTCTCCTTCCGATCTCAGGGTAAAAGTACAAGTTCTTTCAGTGTCCTGTAAACCTTATAGTCTCTCTGTCACAATATTTTTTTTTCGAGATTTCTGTATGGTTAGCTGTCTCATCTCCTGTAGACTCTTTATTTAAACACTCATGTTTGAGGCATTTGAATTCTTCTCTGTTAGCCTTTCTTTGACCACTGTATTTAAAATTGCATGCCTCATGCTATGCTCCTTATTCCCCCTTTCTGCTTTTAGTCTTCTCTATGGCTCTTATATTATTTGCAGTGCAATATATTTTAATTATTTCATTTATTACCTGTCTCTCCCCACTAGCATAAAGCTACACGTGGGTAGGAATTTTCATCTTTTATTTGCTACTCTATTCTCAGCATTTAGAACAGTGTCCAGTATTGAGTAAGCACTTAATGTTTGTTGAATAATGAACAGACTTCAACTCTTTGAGTCCATATTTCATATTGCGCCAGAGTGAGCCTTCCAAAACTCCTGTGGGAAAGCTAATTGTGTAGTGGTGCTTTATCACTCCATGATCTGGCCTCTATCTCAAGGGTGTGTGTGTGTGTGTGTGTGTGTGTGTGTGTGTGTGTGTGTTTCAATTTTCTCTTTTTGTGTGCATGTATGTTATGTTTTGGTCTGGTAGGGATTCTTTTCTAATTCTTTACCTCCCTCTTTCTTAACTTTCTCTTGTCACCCAGGATTCCCTGATCTGCTCTGCCAAGTTAAGTATTCCTCCTTTGGTCCCTTGGTACTATGTTATAGGAATTAGACTGCACTGAAAATTATTATTTTCTTGTCTGTCTTTTTCCTTCTAGACTTAGGTTTTGTTAATCCCTGTGTCTACAGTGCCTAAAACTATGCTTTTCATGGCAGTTGAATAGATTAATGCCTAGTAGCTTTTCCCGTGTTGGTGGTCAGAGTACTAATTTTAATAGGGTAGTTCTTGTATGAATTTTGATTTTTATTTCATGTGTGCCTAAAATATATTACTATATTTTAAGATATTTCCTATGATATACTCTTAATTGTCCTCCATGACATTTTGCATTTGAATAAGCAATTATTTTAATTTGTATACTTTTTGATCTTATATTGCTGTCTTTTATGGAAACCACAGATTATGAATTTATAGATTTATAGGCAGAAGTGGAAATCATCACCTCAAAATAATACTAATCATAGTAGTCATGTGCAGCTGTTAACAAGTGGTGAGATTAGTTTGATATTATTTTATGGATAATCTTCATGCAGCATGAATTAAAAAATTCTTTTTGACTTATTTTACAGGGAAGTCTTAAGCGTAGCCGACAGATCTCACCTCAGGAATTCATTCATGAGCTGAAAATGGGATCTGCAGATGAGAGACTTGTCACATGCCTAGAGTCCCTTCGAGTGTCTTTGACCAGTAATCCCGTAAGGTAATTCATCTATCTGAACATCATCAGGACATGTTACTAAATAGATTAAACAGATGTCATTAATCTGTCATTTTTATTTAGTACTTCCTTTGTGGTGCCTTCAATTAAATAGCTGGTATACCTCAACAATTTCTCAAGGTAAAAGTTGAATACGTAATATTTATATGCATTAAGAAATACAGTATCCATAGTACCTTTTGTATTTATTACTGAGTGCTATTGGCTCGTGGACTTTTAAAATAACCTTTTTTTGCCAATAGGTTAGTATTGCAATAGTTAGCAAATAAAAATAGAGAACACCCAGTCAAATTGAATTTCAGACATACTTAGAAGAAAAAAATTTGTTTTTTATCTGAAATCCACATTTATGTGGGTAGCCTGTATTTATCTGGCAACACTAACATAGGTGTTTCTATAAATCAATTTTTAGACTTTTGGAATGGGGCTATTTTTTGATACCTCTGAGAAAAAACTGTGTACAAAATTTAAAGAGCAGTGTAAACATATTTTGATAAACTGGGCATATTTAAACTTGTCAGATTATTGGATGGTAGGAGACAGACTTGTTAAAAATGAAAAAAAAAAAAAACCCTAACAAGATGTACCTGAAATATATTACATATGTGTATGTTAATTGTGGTGCTTGAGAGGAGGGATTTCAACCCATTCAAGGCTATACACTAACTCTGAATTAAGTAGGCAGCTAAACCAGAGTATTCTTGAAAAAATTTAAGCAGAAGTTGTTATGAAATGTCTGAGCAGTCAGAATCAGAGAATTTCAGAGCTGCAAGCATGTAAGGTAGATTAGTTTTGGCTTTTATTATGTAAGAAATGAATGGGCCGAGAGTGGTGGCTCACACCTGTAATCCTAGCACTCTGGGAGGCCGAGGCAGGAGGATTGTTTGAGGTCAGGAGTTCGAGACCAGCCTGAGCAAGAGTGAGACCCCTTCTCTACTGAAAATAGAAAGAAATTATCTGGACAACTAAAAATACATAGAAAAAATTAGCTGGGCATGGTGGCACATACCTGTAGTCCCAGCTACTCGGGAGGCTGAGGCAGAAGGATCGCTTCAGCCCAGTAGTTTGAGGTTGCTGTAAGCTAGGCTGATGCCACAGCACTCTTGCCCCTGCAACAGAGCAAGACTCTGTCTCCAAAAAAAAAGAAAGAAATGAATGATTATTTCTGTGTAAGAATATATGTATATGTGTAATATGTATGTGTACATATATGTAATGAATACTAGAATAGCATTCTATAATTGGAGGTTAATGATATAGAAAATATTCTTTAGTATATTTTTGGATTATTACTTTTTTGGACATTTCTGAGATTTGGATATAGTATGCAAAAATCCTTGAGCATACAAGTAGTTAAAACAAAAGAACCTACCTGTTGAAACGTGAGAGTGAAGTTTAACGAAGGAGTATGACGAGTAAACAAAGAATCTTTAGTTTATTTCAATTTTACCTTTATTTTTCCGCGTTTTGCCACTTCCAGTGTGTTCTCTAGACTGTAAACTAACGGTGGGCGTGAGACTGGAGCCTTCATATTTATTATTTACCTGTCTTTACTGGACACAATGTTTAGCACTTAGGAAATGCTCAATAAATATTTGTTAATTGAAGCGATGAGGTTTTAATTTTAGCCACCTTCAGTCTTAGCTTGGCTATTGTTACAAACTGAGAATGGATTAGAGAATTTGACAGGTCTCTTCATTAATGAATAGCTTTGGTTTTCCGGTTTAATCTGTACCTGTAAAATGTGTTCATTTTAAAAATATTTGCTATTTTCCAAGTATTATCTTGGGGTGTGTCTTGAGGAAACAAAATAGATCCAAGGTCTGTTCCTATGGAGTTTAAATGTAGGAAGAGGGTATTATAGGATCGATTGGGGCAACAACTCACACTCATTCCTCAATTTATCTGTCAGCCAATGGGCACTAGAGATATGCATTTTTTTTCAATATAAATAGAAGTAGACCCTTCCTTTACTACTGCTATTTTCTTCCTTCCCACTTTTTCTTCCTTCTCTTCATATTTTGAGTAGATGACTATGACAATAGAAGAAAACAAAATTAAAGGGTTTTATGTATGAATTCATGCATTTTACCACAGATAGGATAGGATATTTTATTATGATTTTACCTAAAATGCTGGGAAATTATGCTATTTGTCTCTTCCATAATATTCGAATCTTATTTAAAAAAGAAAAATCAAAAACTTGCGGAATTATTTCTCCAAAAATGGATGGTTATAGAATATATTAGGAATCCATGATGTTTTTTGTAAAGTAGTTTTTTTAATTGAAAAGAGTAGAAAATCTTGTCATTGGAGACATTTTTCTGAAATAAAGCCATTTTAATGTAGAGAGAAAATTGAGGAGATACTTGAATATTTCTTTATCCAGTGTTCCAATTAGAGGAATTACTTAGCTTGGTATATAATGCTTGGAAGTTATGCCTATGATCAAATCTTTGGTCTTGTGCTTTCTGATAAACCCAATTTTTCATATTTATTGTTTATATACAGGTGTGACTAAATTCTGAGAAGCAATAATAAGTTTTGTAAGCTTTTGAGATCATCGTTAGACCAGCAATATCGTTGAGTGAATCGGAGTTAAAATGTTTTAATGTTTGTGTATAGAATCAAAAAGAAACAAATGCACTGATTAATCATGGTTCTTCAGTACTGGTTTAGGATCAGGATTTCTTTTTTTTTTTGGTGGGGGGACAGAGTCTCACTCTGTTGCCCAGGCTAGAGTGCTGTGGCATCAGCCTAGCTCACAGCAACCTCAGACTCCTGGGCTCAAGCAATCCTGCCTCAGCCTCCCAGGTAGCTGGGACTACAGGCATGTGCCACCATGCCCGGCTAATTTTTTTCTGTATATTTTTAGTTGTCCAGCTCATTTCTACTTTTTTTAGTAGAGACGGGGTCTCGCTCTTGCTCAGGCTGGAGGATCAGGATTTCTTTAAATCAAAAATCAAGGAAATAAGTAGACTGTTTTCCCCCTGACATTAGCTCTCTCCTACCCCCTCCAGATATATAATATTTTTAGAGCCATTCTTCACTTTCTGAGACTGCTTAGCAATTATAAACCACATCAACCTTTTACTGTCCTGTGAATTATGTGGAAACCCATACGTTAAATACCAGATTATTTGCCTTGTTGTATGAGGATTTGATGTGGAGATCACAAAGTTCTTCTGTTTAATGAGATTTATTGATTGATTATCAGTCTTCTTGGTGACAGTTTTGAGCTAGTTTTGAACACTAGGGAAAAGATTAACTTCTTCAAAGTATCAAATGCAGCTTTTAGTGGATCTTGACATATTCAATAATTATGTTTGAGTTATTGAGTACATTTATGTAGAAACATAAAAAAAAATAGGCATTGACAGCATTATGAGTGATATCAAGCATTTATAGTTTATAACCATCTATGTACATAGCAAAGTATTTGCAGACTGCATCTCCAGTTTGTCAATTTGTTGCACCTGTCAAGGGCAAGATTTCTGTCTCAGAAAATCCAGTCTTACCCAGTCTTTGTGTTTTGTGATTTTAGGCATTATATCTACTTAATCACAGTCAAAATTTGTATTTTGAGGTTTATAAGAAATATTTTCTCACTGAAGTTATCTTTTCGTTAGAAGGTTTCTAAGGAGATTCTGGGTCTAGGTTTGATAAAGTTAATAACTATAACCTTGAGAAAATCATTTTGGAAAATTTTACAGGAAAATGTGTTTACACCAAAACAAGTGAATAGCCTTTGAAATCGTTATTCCATTTAATCACTGTCATTTTTGAAATCTAGTTTTTCTGCATTTCTGGGATTTAAAACACAAAGGAGGTAGAAGAGCTTGACTTTGGAGTTGATCTATGTTTTGTGCCATGCATCACATGTGTGAAGATAGAAATAGAAAATCTTGTGTCAAACAGTGAGATCAGTGTACTTGTTGCTGTCAACATGATCTTAAGAAAGTCTTTTAAGACCAAAAAAGTTGAAGTTACTAATACTTGTTTCAAAAATTATTTTTATAAAACATTAAACATATATAAAGACTATTTGTCCTAACAGCAAAACATGCACCTACTTGCCTACTAATGAGGCCGAGATCCAGAATATTGCCTGTAACTTTGAAGCTGTCATGCATCCCTCCTTAATTCTAGCCTCATCCACTCATCACTCCCCCCATTCCCAACTGTTTTGTGGTAACCACTGTCTTTAATTTTGGGCTTATCATTCTTTTTCTTTATAGTTTTACCATATATATCTATTCTTAATTAATATATTGATTGGTTTTATATAGCTTTGAACTTTATGTAAATGGAATCATCTTCCATGTATTCTTCTGAGACTTATATTTTCCTCTCAATATTACGTTTCATAGATTTATCTATCTTGACGTATGTGGCTGTTGACATTCATCACAGCTAATCATTTTCATACCTTTACTTATATTTTAGGAAGATCTATTGTAAATAACATGAATAAATTTTTATCCTGTCTGATAATCTTTGTCTTTGCCTGGTAGACTTACCTTTTTGTATTGACTGTGAAAATATATTGACATTTATATCTGTTTCATTTTGGATTTTTAATGTATGCTACTTTTTCCAGGTTCACCTTCTCCACCCATCCTGTTCTTTCTCCTCTTCAGTCTGCTGCTGCTTTTTCAGTGTTCTTCCATCCTCCTCTTTTCTCTTCTTTCTCCTTAACTTCTTTTGTATAAATTTTTAATTTCTATTTTATTTTTTCTCATTTACTAATTTGGAAGACAAATGATCCTTTTCTGATCTTAGAAAAGAAATTTAAAATGTACACGCTTAAAAAGGAAATTTAACATGCATGTACTTAAAAGGAACAAAAAATAGCAGTATCTTTTGTCTTCTCTTGAACCAAAGAATACTTATGAGTCTTTCTTGACTTGTATGCTAGTTTTTAGTGATATTTTAGTATATATAACCTTTTTTGTTTTAGCATTATGCATTAGATATTATTACTATTATTTAGTTATAAATATGTGTATATGTTTACACATATCATTCTTTTTTATTTTTTGTACTTTTTTTTTCTCTATTTTGCTTGAAGTATATCATTA
>RJWJ010023156.1:0-26136 GCA_004363605.1 Indri indri
TTTTTAGCAGTTTTTATTGTATTTATCATGAATTTAATTAAAAATCATATGATTACTAAAGTTAAACAAAAAAATATGTTAATCATTTTGGTACTCAATAGGATCTCAATAAATGATAGTTGTTTATTCTTCTACTATTTTCTAATTCAACCATCAGTCATTACTACCTGCTAAAGGCAAGTGATTAGAGGGCATTGTGTACAAGGAGCTTTATAATCTAGCAAAGGAGATCAATAAGTTATAATAGCCCTATGAGACAGGAGAGTGTATACTAAGACCCAATATGTGTTCACATATGTGTTCACAAAGTGGAAAAGGCCATAACAATTTTAAGCATTAATATCCTCACTCTTAATTTCATAGATAAGAAAAAATAGGCTCAGTTGGCTCAACCGGTTGTACACCCAAACTTTTTGTTTGTTTTTAATTTGTTCCTTATCGGGTCATCATTTTCTTCCTGATGACTAGGACTTTGCTCTTCCAGGGAAGCAGGGAGGAAATCAGTGTGTATGTATTAATGTTCTTAGTTAAAGGGTGGAAGAATGGTCAGACAGCTTCCTTGAACCCTTTTCAAAGAAGTGCAGGAGGCTGAGAGAACTGTTTAGATGACACTGTATGCACAGTGGCCGGGGGCATGGGCTCTGGAGTCTGAACGCCCACTGTGCTCCAATCCTAGCTCAGTCACTCACTGGCTATGTGAACTCTGAAATCAACTTAACCTCTCTGTGACTTAATAAGCCGTATTTGTAAAGCTGGGGACATAATGGTACCTACCACAAAAGAGTGTTGTGAGAATTGAGCTGATACATGTAAGCACAGATAAATAATACATAAATTTAAATTTTGTTTTTAGTAGGTTATGATTTGGTGGAATCTCTTAAAATATATATTCAAAGCTCATAACACCTTATCTCCTTAATAATTGATCTTCCTAGGATTGAGGGTCCACTAATGGCCCAAAGACACAGAGAGTCATGTCCCAGTGTGCATCACCCTTTCTACCTTCCTAACTGCGTTCCTCCCAACACCACGCATAGGGCTAGGAACAGAAATGCATTAGATATTGGGCTTCCCCTTTCTTAATTCACTGATTTGAGGCAGTATACGATAGTGGTCAAGAGCCTTGTCTTTAAAGCAGCTAGACCTGAATTACAATACTGGCTATCATTTACAAACTGTGTGACCTAGGTAGTCAACTGACCAGTGCCCAGTTTTCTCATCTATGAAGGGGGAAAGGAGAGTATTAATAGCAATCAGAGATTTGTAATATACCAGTTAAAGAACACATGAAAATTGATTAGTACATTACTTGTACTATAAAACTACTCATACTAACTTCACTGTTATCAGAGTAGGGAAAGGCAAGTTATATATTATACTTACATTAGAAGCAGAAGAAAAATAATATGCAAATTCAAAGGCGTCTATAGGTTAGGAAAGTGGCTGTGTAGTCTTGGCAATCATTTCAAAAGGTGGCATTAAGGCCTGGCAGGCAAAAAGAAGAGCATAGCCCAAATCACAGATATATGAGTGAGCATGATGTTTTCAGGCAATTTCAATATTTTGATTGCACTTGGAGAATAAGATATGGGCATAAGTAGTTAGTGGTCACTGAGGCAACAATGTGAGCAAAGTTTTATTGTATTAATATGAAGGACCCAGATTGTCATAATAGGAGTTTTGGTTGCTATCTTGTTGTTCTTAGATGGCAACTCAATATTTGAACTTTTTGGCAGAGCTGGAAGAGAGTAAGATTTGAGCTATTTTTCCAACCCCCACTGTAGATGATCTGTGTAAAAATGAGGAGCAAACCACAAACAAAACAAAACAAAACAAAACAAAACAAACAAATAAAAAAGAACAACAAAAAAAGGTAAAATCTGTAGTGGAGAAATAAGAGAGAATGAAATAAAAATCATAGCTTTCCCATCTGTTGAATTAACAGAAACCTTCTAGAACCTCTTAATTAAATAAAAAGAAAAATGCTGGTGTTTCTTTCCTACACAGACAATAATTTCCTTCAAAAGAAGTTCAGAGCTTAGATTATCATGCTTACGTGAACAGCTATGGCCAACATTCACCCCCAGTTAGAGTATCTAATGCTTAGAGTTACTCTGAGCAAACAATTGGCACCTCTGTTCTTCACTTTCTCCATCTGTATAATAAGAGAAGCATAAATATTCCTGTCTTTTTCACAGAGCTGTAGAAATTATCAAATAAAATGGTGAACATAAATCAATTTCTAAACTTAAATACTTCATATGCTTTGTGATATTTATTATTATCGTAAGTTCACATTTACAAAGTACTTTGACACACGGAAGACCAGAAATAGAGATTATAATATTATACAACTTAAATAGAAGTCTTTCAGATTTTCTTGTCTGATTTATTTTTCTTACATTGCTATATAATTAAGATGCAAAAAATACAGTTTCATGTTACCGTCAGGCCCAAAATAAGTGGCTATAATAGAAGGGCTTCCTACGTTGAGTTGTATTTATTTATAAAACTGAAATTGAATAAAAATGGAAAGGAAAAAGAGTGACTTAGAAAAAAGTGAAAGGGCTTTCAAATTTTTTCAAGAAAATGAGTCTGATTTCTAAAAGTGAATACAATCCAGTTTGACCATTTTCTCCTCTTCAATCTGAGAGAAAAAAATGACTCCTTTTTTTTTCTTTTTGAGACAGAGTTGTCCAGCTAATTTCTTTCTATTTTTAGTAGAGACAGGGTCTCCCTCTTGCTCAGGCTGGTCTCCAACTCCTGAGCTGAAATGATCCACCCGCCTCAGCCTCCCAGAGGGCTAGGATTACAGGCGTGAGCCACCACGCCCGGCCAAAAATGACTCCTTCTAAGCTGATGATTCTAGTCTAGAGGAGAAGCACTATGATACAGATGCTAACATTGTTTCTATGCCAGCCCTACGTATTTTTGCTTTGCATTACATTATCTTCCTTGAAATCTTTAAATCATAAATTTACTTTAAACCACTTGTATTTTGGAACATGAAGTAAGTTATAATATGAAATGCAGAAAAGCTGAAGTGGCTAGAAGAGTCAATGATAGGGCTGTAGCAGTAGGAGAATACCCGGCCACTCATTCTAGCAAAATTACAATTCCTGGAGAACAAACATGTTCTGAATTGTAAGGCTTTCTGAGACATGAGACTTAAGGCATTCAGCCGAAGAGGCTAAACACGGTTAATATGTTGAGCTTGGTTTGAGATGAACCTGGATACAAGTCCTGAATTTGCCTTTTTTTGCTTGAATACACACAAGATAGTCTTGGTTTCCTCATCTACAAAAAAAGATTAATAATAATGTCCACCTTAGCATTCTTAAGAGGAATAAACAAATCTATGAAGGTAATGTGCTTAGCAGAGTGCTTTGCATACAGTATATGCTCAAGAAAGATTAATTACCACCACTAATATTAATAAGGGAAATGAAAAATCACTTTTGGAGCAAGATTATGCACACATATTTTTAAACAAAAATTGAAATGTTATTGTAATCCTATTTTGATGAAGAAACATAATATTCCAAGTACAGGTGAATGATTTTATATATATATATATATATATATATATAATCAGAATCTTATAATGCAGGGGATCATGGAAGTTATCTGCATTCCCCAAAAGTCATAAAACCCTCAAAACTAAACAGCTAATAATGATGTCCAGGTCTTGTTCTTGTGATACAATTGATTTTCTAAAGTTTTGAAAATCCAATTATGAAAATAATTTGCTTCCTTGTTTCTTCAGCCTAACTTATCCAAGAGCACATGTGGCCTGAGAAATGCAGAACATTTTATGTATTTTATGAGAAAGACAAGGAGAAGGGACGGGATGCTCATGGTCTTTCCTAACAACGGGAAACACTAACGCCATCAGAAGTGTTAGGGAAGAAGCTGTGAGTCATCCACATCAAAAGAGGAAAATCCACACCCTTTCTATTTTGGATAAGGAAAAGGACTCAACTCCTGGTGTGCTCTTTTTGACTGAAAACTATAGCCTACATAAATCTGGTCTGGAAAAGATCCGCATGTGCAAAAAGGATCCAACCATTTTCAAAGCATTTTTAAATGGTAATCTTTTAACTGGGGAAAAATGAGGGGGTAGAAATTATGTAAGTCATCAAAGGATCCACCTTTCTAAAAATGTGTAATTGTGGTGTGTCTACCCCATCATAGGTATAAAGGTGGCTTTACATAAAAGTTCTTTCCAAAATTAACTGAGCATAAGAATTTCCTAGGCAGCCACAGATGTCTAATCCATTTTCAAATAATGCCTTTTAGAGACATTTCAGATTAACATGAAACCTTTTTTTCTTCCCTTTGCCAATTGCACCCAAGGGCCACACTCAGCTCCATAAAACAGAATCCTGCCTTGTGGCTCCCATTGGGCCTGTAGCTGCGTTCAGAGTAATGCTTGTTTAAAAATGAACAAACAATAACCACAAACTTGGTTGGACTTTATGGGGATGTGGATAATTTCATTAAAATAATATTTTTTAGGTTAAGAGCCTATTTAATGTGTTCTAAGCTCATTATTTTGGAAAAAAAAATTGTCAAATCCAAAGGTATTTCTCAAAGCAACTTAGATTCTCAACGAGAAGACAGTTTTAAGGGTGGCATATCCCGTCAGTGACTTAGCTAAGGGTAAACAGCTATTAAAGAGCAGAGGAAAGATTTGAATCTACACATGAAGTTAGAACTCAAAAGCGATCATTGTGTGTATTGTATATACTGTGTTTAGAGCTAGAGTTTCCTGAATAATTCCTCACCATTCACTTCCTTTACCCTTCACCAAAACCTGTTCAATGTGTTTACAGCTAACAACCTTCAGAATAGGAAGATGAAAAATAAGAGGTCACTGCTAACAAAGAATATGGACAGCAATTTATCTGATGATTTTTTGACAAACCTCTGCCATCATTTTAAATAGCACACTATTAGCATCCTTTTGTATCTAAATTATTCAGAAAGTTGTGTTAATTTTTTCCATCTCTTGGCCAGAAGACATGCCTTTAGTCTTAGCTCACATGACTTAGATCTAAAAGCATATTTGTAAGGGAGGGAAGCCCAACCAGAGAGACTCTCTAAAAGCTAAGATGGCAGCAGTCCTAACAATTAAATAAATAAATACTCATGGATGCTAAAGCTAAAATTCTGACAAGTAGTTTCACATTTTAAAAATCTTCTCAATATTAAATGTAGAATAAAATATTAATGTATAAAAATAAACCAACTCTATGAAATACCTTTCTTCCATTTCCTTACTTTCCCTGTAATGAGACAATATGGAATAATGCAAAGTACACAAGTTTTGGTGTAACACAGATCTTGGTCCAATATTATCTGAATCAAGTTTCTTTAATCACAATCTCCTCAACCCGTGGAACAGACTTAATGTCTCTCTCAGTAGGTGACTGCAGGTGTAAAATAGTGGGTATAAAGTTCATAGTACTCTATTTAAGGGGAATTCCTTTTTTGCAGCTTTTATTGAGAATTCTTAAAAAAAAAAAAAAACCTTTGAAGATTTCAGTGAAATATTTATCATTATGTTAATCCCAAATGTGGAAATAGAGAATGTATGCTGCCTGAGCCTGAAGTCCTTTGTTTGGGCAGATTATTCTTATATTGCTTCTGGCAAAACTCTCATTTCACAGATGTAACCACTGAGGCCTAGAAAAAAATTGTCACTTTTGCTCAAGGTCACAGTAAATCGGGGACAGGAGAAGGTACTGGAACCCAGTGCTCTTTCTGTTACACAGCATTCTCTCTAATGATGAAGTCATTAGTGAGGTCTGTTGTTTTATCTGAGGATTTTTAGTGTAAGCATGATGGTAACCAAGAGGGACAAAATGATGACATGTCTATGTTGGCTGATACAGACATACTTGAATACAGCTAACTTCCTGCACTGCTACAAGTCTCTGACATGTGGTAGCTAAATACACAAGTTTCTGAATGGAAAAGAGAAATATTGCCACAGCAGGAAAATGACTGATTTCCAAGTTGCTTGACATGTGCCTGCACAAATTATCTAACCGTGTGCAGTTAGTTTCACACAGTCTTATAGATTAAATATGCTACTAGTAAGTAAATTATTTTTTAGAGTCGTTGCCCTTATTGGAGTTGGCCATACATTTTTCTCTTTTGTAGGTTATTTTTCATTGTTTCACAATCACTTTTAACCTTCTGTTTGAGACAGATGAGAAAAACCTAGAAGGGGAAAATACTAATATTTTCATATAAAAGTCACTTTTGAATTATTGGTATATTTAATATGTTTGTGAATTCCCCCTCCTTTCATTAACATAGATCATAAAGTGTGATATACTTTTTCTTTGTTGATAATATCCTCCTGACCTTACTTGGGTCTCAAATCTAAAAATCTACAGTTTTATATATATTCCAGTAATTTTACAAAATGAATAATATGTAATGGTCTAATTCTTGAATTTTCAGAGTAACACTTTTCACTGAACAGGTAAAGAGAGATGAGAATATTCCATTGTATACAGCAAAATTTACTAAAAAGATTTAAATAAAGTTCATTTTTCATTACCAAAACTGGCCTCACTAAACTCTCTCCCAAACTCATTACTTTGATTGATAGCATCACTAGCTACCCCATCGTAACAAATGTTGAGGTTGTCTTGAACTACTTATCCCACAAATCAAAATTGCATTTGATTCTGATGTTCAAAATGCATATTGAACCCATTGTCTTCTTTTATTCCCAAGGCCACTGTCCTATTTAGCGCCTCATTATCTCTCACACATTGTCTCCTAAGTGGTGTCACTGAATACTCTCTACTTGCACAAGCAAAGATGGACAGCTCAGAGCAGAACCTCTGTAGAAAGAACCAGGTATCTATGGAAGAATATAAGTGCCACAGCATGAGGTGTCTGCTTCTTTGGGTGTCTTCTGGGGGTGTTTATGGCCCCCAGATGCCCACCTCCTCTCTCTACCTCCTTACCTGCAGCAGTGCTCCTGGATTCCTCGGACTGCAACTCCCACTTGCACAGGAGAAAGCTCAGAATTGATAAGATTGTGGATGTGCAAAGGCCTGAGGTCATGTAGTGAGGATGCAATGTCTAAAGATTTCATAATTTTATAAATGTTTAGGACTAGGTAAATCATGAATCCCAACTCTTCTCCCTTAAAGGTCAAGTAGGATTAATTGTAATTAGTGAATACCAGCCCAAGTACTAAACCATACTAGGATTAGATGACTCCATAAAGATCTGAATGAATTTTCTCTGCTACCAAGAAGTCACATAAACCCTCTTAAGTACCCAGACATTATCTTGGAAAGGAGCATGGAGAAGAGAAAGGAAATCTGAAAGACTGTGCATTTTCCACCAAAGATTGAGCCATGCAAAACAGACAAAACCAGAAAGTTATGAGACGTCACAGATTGCCAATTTAAAATTCCTCTTCGCAGCCCAACTGAAGGGCCGTAGCTCACCTTATCCAGTAGGATGGAAACTTGTAAGGAAGATTCAATATGCTATGAAGCATAAGCTTTAATTTATTTGTACATGAGAGTAGTAGTAAATAAATTTGCAATCCAAATATGGTAATTTACGCTATTTACTCTACCTCGAAAACCCTGCAAAATTTCATTCGTCTGTCTAGACCCTGTTAAAGAAATGCCACCAGGTAGATAGAACAAATTCTTCCTATGCATATTCTGCAATACACTAAATTTACCACTATAAAAATACTTTTCACATTCTATCACTGCTGTTTATACATATGTATCATCTACTTTAATACAGTGTCTTCAAGGAAAGATCAATGTCATCCATTTATTTGGTTCTTCAATATAAATTAAAGATCTTACTGCATTGTAGGACCTCAATATTTGATGAAGAATAGAGGAATAATTCCAAATTCAGATCTATAAAATTCCATAATGATCTCAATTTTTTGTGGGTTTTTGTTAGTTTAGTTTTTGATGATGATTCTTGGGCAGAGGATGAGTGGGAAGAAAGTGGAAGAAAGAAGACTTAAGACAAAAATTGCCTGGCTTACTATAAATTAAAGGCAGAATTAACACCCACATTTTCACAGATAACTAATCTGAAAGATGCTTAGTTATATCTCAGACATAAGCGAACATTAGAAAAAAAGGCATAGGTCTGAGTTTTCAACGAGTTCTTAAAAGTGATTGCCTCTAACTTCTCAACACATGAATTATACTGTGAAAGTTTTTCTTATCAAAATTTATGTGCCAGAATTTCAGTTTGACTTTATTCAAGGTAAGTTTAACAGAGACCATACATAAAATTCCATATGGAACACATGGAAATAATATTTATTTCAGTAGATCTAAAGTCTCACTTGATGATAATCATAAAATTTAAAGCCATTTTTAAGAACTCTTTCTCAGGTCCTTAAAATGAACAGACCATTTAAAAATTAGAGTCACTAAAATGTTATTTCCTCAAAGTATTAATATGTCTAATATTGCATTTGGGTAAGCATGCTGTGGCATAAACCCCTTGGCAATACTGAGTGAAATCACTGGGCCAGGTTCTGAGATGTCTTGGGAGAGAAGGCAGGTTATTCATGAATCTCAAAAGCTCTATATTTCTTTGATAATATGAAAAATGTTAAGTCAAACAAGGTTAAGTCTGTGCTCCCTTCTACACCACTGATGTGTAAAGAAAATGCGGATCTCTCTTATAATTAGATTGTCACTGAAATGAGTCACAGTTGGGGACAGAAGGATAAAAATTGACTTTAATATCTTATCCTGCTCTTGGCTCATTCTTGATAATGGCAGTATTAGTGTGAAAATTAACATTCGTGAGACCATATCAGAAGGAGAGTAAATGGGTACTAGTTTTTCTTCTCAGAATAATAGTTGTGAATTAGTGAAAATGTCAAAGATTGAAAAGAAGGAAACTTGTACTTGATTTTCTCATTTTCTATAAAACAATAAACTTAACTAATGAGACTAATTTTTATTAAAATGAAAAATTTTAGATAGAACTTTAACACATCCCAGGGCCATGAAAACAGACCCTGTAATACTCGGGGATGTTCGTGAATAAATGAACCTCCCTCTACCCATGGAGCATGCAGTGTTTAACCCTTACCTGTACCACCTCCAGCTCTCCCACACTAACACCACCCCGAGTACGTACAGTGTAGGAGAACCAGAGGAAACAAGAAATAGACGCAGTTTTGTTAGAACTCTTCACCATGGCCCCTGAGACATGCCCAGGCAGATGTGGGAGTTCACACTGATACCACATCCACCCACTGGCCCTCTATTTTATCTCCTAGGGCCCCTGCCACCGCCATTCATACAGAATGACTAAAGATGGCTCCAAATGAGTGAATCAGATGTAAAAATTAATTAAAAATTCCAAAGTAGTTGTTTGAAACAGGGCAACACAGGATGAGGCTACATGTCCTGAGGCCAGACTATTAAGAACTGCTTAATCTCTCCTTCCTTGTGACCCTCTGCTCCTGCCCTGCAAACCAGAGGGACAGTCTGTCCTGACTCTACATGGTGGTAAAAAATGCTTACCTTATGCACCATCCCCTACCTCCCCTCTTTCTGTATTTTATTGATGCAGGGAGGTAGCATTTATAGAAATAAGTCATGGAGGTATCTGAGATACGTGAGGGGAAGAAGCATGTCAGAAACTGGGAGACAAGTGCTGGTTGTCATGCCCAGGGCTTTTCAAACCCACGGAGTCATAATAATATGGGCAGGACAAGATGGGTGTCCAATTTGTGAGGTCTGTTAAAAAAGACTTGGATACCACAAAGCTACCATCCTAGTGTAATTTGGGTTTTTGATCCCGTATTTAGCTAGTAATGCCTTATACCACACCACATGTCAATCATGGAGTGAAGACATGTTGAATGGGGGCCTTTGTGGAAAGGCTTTCTGGGCCTGGCAAAGTCTCAGTGGTTGGTGAGGTAAAGAACTTGTGGTCTGGAGTCTGTGTCATAAAGCAGAAAGAGTCTGCAGTCAATGAATCCTCTCTGTAGGCAGGTCAATCTAGAGCCTTGTGGATAAGTCCTCAGAACTGCTCTTTCATCTGGGCCCCATAGCATCTTTCCATTTATCATTAGGCATCAGGTCAAACATGTTTCTTAACTAAATAAACATGGCTCTGTCCTCAAATAGATTGGAAATTTCTTTAGAAGGTATCATTTTTTTTTTCCATTTCTCTTTTTCTGTCTGAGGTCTTCCAGATTATAGGCAGTAAATAAATATGTTGAGTAAAATACTTACTGAAAGCAAAATGTTAATCTCTATATAAAAGTGAATAGACATTTTATAGAAATAATTTTTGCAGTTCTCACTGAGCATATTTTAGACTAAAAAGTTCTTTACCGCCTATTACCTTAGAAAACAAACTACACACCTGGTAGAATTCTTCAAGCACTTGAACACCTCCAGGTCTTTGTACACATCATTTCTTACTTGGAAGCCCTACTCTGTTTCCTCTGTCTAGGACATTTCACTCCTTTGCAAGGAATAACTTCAATGTCACTTTTTCAGAGTTTTCTTTGACTCACCCAGAGTTACCTACACCCTCAATAGTACTATCACAGTGCTTCATCATGTACTATTTCTAGTACTGAGATGTGTGTTCTGCCCGTCCTCTCCCCAAACTATGAACAAATGAGTAAGTCTGTGCTCCTTTATACCCTTTATACACTGCTAAGACAGGGATTCTGTCTTACTGAGTATATGATGCTTGTTCTATAAATGAATTAAATATTGAACTTAGTTTTTTATTGTACAAATTAAAAGGAATATCAGCCAAGAATAAATCAAAAGGCAGGTAATCTAAAAATTATGTGTGTTGGCTTTGGTATAAATTTTGATTTGAGTAGACAAGTTTACCTTCTAAATGATGTTTTCTAAGGGACGACTTTAAGCTCTAATTTGCTAAATGCCTTCAGGTCTGATGTAAAGCATTCAGACTGATGAACGTTATTCTAAGAGTCACATTTGCCATATAGAAACACAACATGAACACATTTGTTACCTTGATAGTAACTTATTTTAACAAATATGTACTTACAACTTCATGCTTCTCTCTAATTCATAGTCAATGACATAATATATTAGGCTGTCCCCAAGCTATTTCCCAGTTTAACTAAGAAAAGAAAGGAAGAGCTATTATAACATGTATAGCACAGGTGACATAGGAAAAGATACACCTCAATATCTATAAAAAGGTGTTTGTTACTATTACATATGTTTTAAACCAGAAAGTTTCCTTTAAAAAATACCAATTAATAAAAGTTTCAAAGAAAAAATGGCATAAGCCAGACCCCTAATAAATAGACTGCTTGGATAATTCTGAAAAGAATGGTGGCAAATGAAGTTTTTAAAGAATACATAGATTGGTAGAGGTCAACGGTATTCTGACAATACGAAAACGAAGAGATTTTGGAAATTCCATATTTGTTTCTTATGTTTTGACATTCTCTGTGAAGTGGGAAAGGTTAGACACAAAGAGACTCAGATATTAAAGAAAAGACTATAGAAAGGAAAGGGAGAGTCTAACCTGATGTGTTAGAAGAGAGACAACTTGGATCCCAGGTTCTACTAATGTCATTAAAGACGTGGGGCCATGTTTTACACTAAAAATATTTTTCACCAGGTCTTAGCAACACCGTATTCCTGTCACAGGGGAAATGTTTCAGCTGAAATAGTATACAAGGGCCGTGGATATTCAGGGCAAGTAGTTGATACCGAAATAACCACAATGCCATGTGTCACTTCCTCACCAAGTCTGTCAATCTTCGACTTGCTAAAAAGCAAAACCTTCCAAGGAGAGAGTTTCTTAGCAAAATACCTAGTGCTTAAGGCAAGGCACAAAGTCTAGAAAATATTCTCATTAAGAGATATATCTCACTTACATGGTTATTTTTAAAAATAAGAAAAAGGACAAGGGACTTACGGCATTTTTCCAAAGGCAGAATGCTGTGTTAGTTATCTAATATTAAAAAGCTTAAACTTGCCTTATTAAGAGGATTATTCTTCCTGGAAGCCAAAGTCTGAACTCATTTTAGTCCTTCTGGTATGTGCCCTTTTATTTTGAAAGCTCATTCATTTCAAGCAGTAAATTTTTCTGTTTTATTTAAGGCAATTAAGCACAAATAATTAGACTCTTAAAAAGGACAAAGAGGAACAGAAGTGGCAAGGAAAAATAAGAACATTCTTCCCTATTCTACATCCGCTCTTGTATTTCTTGTTTTTGTTCATGGAATCACAATCCATCAAGCTCCCAGACTCTAAATCTCTGCATCAATTCTGATATCCTTCCTTTACCCTCTTATCGATAAAAAAGATACAAGCACCTATCAGTTTCATCTGCTTAGCGTCTCATATAAGTTCCCTCTCTTCTCCTGTCCTAACATAGTATCCTAAATGCTTTCCCTTATTAAAGTTTACCTTACTAGTGTGGGAAATAAAATCATGCAAAGAATGAAAGGTTATAGATTCGAGAACTATAAATGATTCTGAACATCAATTCTGAGAAAAAATATTGAACAGCAGAAAACTACTAAAAAACTCTAAAAAATCCTTGCTGTGATTACACAGTGACAATATGTAGTCGAAGGCAGAGGTATGGCTGTGTGGCGTTTGTCTGCAATGGTCAGTGAACAGAGGTTGACCACTGCACAGCTTGAAAGACAGAACATTAAGGAAATGAGTGATAGCCAATCTTTATTGCAGTGCAAATGATCATATGCTTCTCTGTACAAGTGAGTAGCTAAAGAAGCTGACCCTGGGGTTGGACAGAAAGGTAAAAAGAAGAGGGAAGGGCATTGAGGGGACTTCTGAGATGCTGGATAGCTAGTAATGGCAAAATCAGATAAATAAATTTGAGAAAATTCAAGGAAAACTATTGAAGAAGTGTCCTCATGGTTATTGAATTCACAGTTGGTAACTGGAGAGTGAACAAAAAGCAAGGACTGTGATGAACCACAAGCTAGAAACTGAAGTCATTAAGAAAGGTGTCCAGGGGGGTAGGAGGGGAATTAGAAGTTAGAACTGGTGAAAATATGACGGAGTGGGAATAAAAAAGTGACTGCTGCTATTAATACCTGGAGTGTTCGCTTTGTTTTGGTTAGGTTTAACATTGTTGTCAGAAGGATTAGCAATACATACACTGAAAATAATTAAAATGCTGGGGACTTTTTGTAAATTTTACAAAATTGGCTGTATTAATTTTTACTAAAAATTTCATGAAACATTGAAGATTAAATGTTATAAATTTATATGATTTACTTTTAAAAGATTCCCATGAAGTCATTTAGGTTTCCTTTTACATGATAAAAAATGCACATCTTTTCTCCATTATCACCTCTGCTTCTGAGAAGAAAAATGGTGCTATATAGCATTAACTAAATAATTCGATTAATTCTAAGAATTTCACAAACATTGGTAGAGAGCAATGGCTAACAATCTGATATACTGTAAAACCAGAATTGAGAATGAGCTGCTCTGGAATATTAATCTATGATCTATTGACTGAACTGTGGAGCTATATGCACTGCAAAGACACTAATCAGCGCTCCAATACTGACGCCATTCTGCCCACCCAAGAAAGCAAAATCTTGGACCACATCCTCATGTCTACATCCACATCCGTTTTGAGTAACAAGCAGGAAATCCCAAGCCTCAAACTACAGTTCCTATTCAGCTGTCCTCAGCACTGCAACTAGCCTTGGGATTCTTGCAGGAGGCATTACTTTGAGAAATTATTTTCCATTTCTCTTTCATATCTGATGTCCTTCAGTTCTATGACCCTGGTTGCTGGTGGCAACAAGAATCATTCTAGACAGATTTGTCCTGATTTATGAAACAGTGAACCAAATTTAGCAGCCAAGTAAAACAGCCCACTGATTCACATTTTCCCTGAAATTTCCCCAGAACCCAGGCACAGTTCCATAGTCATTGGGACAATGGTGGCCTTGGAAAGGCTGACTCAAGGTCGCAGCCCTGATGTAACAATTTGGTTGTGCCTGAGCACAATATATCAACAAGAGTGGAATATTGAGTCCCTCTGACATTTTGTCCAACCCAATTGATAAAGCTGAGATAATAAAGAGGCACATATAGTACTTTGTAATTTGCAAAGCACTTAACACAGACATATAAAGAAACATCGTCCTGATAATCCTGCAAAGGAAGAAGACCAAGTATAAGTGTGACCCGTTTCTTTACCAGAAAAAAATAACGAGGCTTAAAGGTGTGAGCTGACTGGTTGAAAGTCAGGCAATTACAGAGGGAATGACCAAGACTATTATCCAGATTTCTTGACTGATCATCCATGATTGTGTTACCATATCAAGACAATTCTGCCATACCCAGGCCAAATACAACAAATATCACAAGTTTGAAAACTTCTTTAGAGAATACAGCCAGTATTTTGCAATGTGAGATCCATTAGTTTTAATAGCAAAGTTATCATGTGCTTCATCATTATGACTTGCCAGGCATATCTAAGCACTTTATATGCTTTAGCTCATTTAATTCTCATAACACTCCTGGAAGATGCCCATTTTATAGACAGAGAAACTGAGACATTATGATGCTTATTTTACAGGTGACAAAATTGAGTTGTAAAGATATTAAATAACTTGCCCAAAGTTACACAGCTATACACAGGAGCTTGAACATGAACTGTGTCTCAAAGCCAAATAATCTCAAAGTCTAAAAAACATAAAGAATTACTCCCTAAAATGTTAAGCAATGGACACATATCTATACCAAAAAGAGTAATACAATGTTCAACATTTTGCTTACAATTCCCCAATGTAAAAGAACAACAAATCCTATCTGAAGGTTTATGAGCAGAAATGAAGTTCAAATTTTTCTTGGGTTCCACGGTGAGCAATGATAAGACAGGGCAAAGTCCAGGAAGATGCATCAACTAAAGGCAGAGCTAAAAAAATAAAAGTTGTAATTCTAACTCATTACAACTCAAGAGAAAGGCAAGTAAATACAGCACAAAAGGCAAAACAACGACAACAGCAGACTCATGTGTAATTGTACACTGTATCTTTCACTGTTCAGTCTTAGCTTCTGAAAATCATGTAGTCCTTTACCTAGTCAGAGAGTGAAATCCTGCACTGTACATCAGTGTACATACAGAGCACAAACAGAACATTTGCCAACAGAACACAGACATACACCAACGACAAGACAAATAGATGTAGATCCATACACCTGCCATTCCCTTTAAGTGAAATAAAGGACAATTGGGAATATTATCCAGGGGGTTCAAGAAAAAAAGAGGGGGGGATGAGTCCATCTGAAGTGGAAAAAACTTCTGAGTGATCCATCCCACACATTCAGTTGTGCTACTGCGTTAGCTTCAGGCTGGAAACAGTATTTTCACAGCCAGCTTCTGCCATGACTATCACAGAACAAGGCCAAAAGGTCTCCATATACAAGAGAGTAAGGTAAATGAATTATAATCACCTTAGCTTGGAAATACCACATATTAGAAAAGATAAAGACATATAAAAGTGGCATCACAAGGACCTTGAAAGGGAAATTTATTAGAATTTGTAGCTTTGTATCTACAAAGAATGTCAAATCTCAACAGACAGCAACTGCGACATTTTGGCAAAAAATATTGGCCTTAGAGTCAGAAAACCAAGTCACAGCTCTGCCAAGCTCTGAGTGGCTGACAGGTCAAGCCCTTGGACTTTAGCTTCCTGCTAGTGGTCTCATTAGGAAGTGAAGATGTTTGTGTTAAAGTGCTTCACAAGTTTCAGAGCACGATGTGCACATGAGAGGTGATCATCTCCATTTTCATTGCAGTTTTCATCACTCAAAACGCGAAACTGAGTGCTGGAACATATTGTGCATGTACTGACACTCGCCGAGGCACTGCATGACTTAAAGGAAAAAACTGCTCTGATTTTCCCAACACTAATTCTTTCCACATATTTGAAAATCAGAGATAATGGTGCTGACTCCCCACATACAGTTCAATAAAGAAGTCAATAGGGGACTGACTCATGCCCACAAACAGGTATTGACCCAATAACGAAACAAAACCTGTGATCACGTGATGTGAACAGTAATGAGACTCCCTACTTACTACACCACGGAGCCCAGTGAGACCTCCCTCATGTTTCCCTTCTTCCTTTCTGCTTCATGTACCATATCTAGAAAGTCTTACTTGAAGGCCCAGTTTTTAACGTTGCTAGATTTCCCACAAATTGCTAGATAATCTTTGGGAGTGGATATTACCATAAGAATTCAAAATGAAAAGCTGCAAATATTCTTAACCATTGGCCTTATCAAATAATTCCTGCTCCAAGTGTTGTTTTAAGCAAGAGCTTCCCTCCCCTACTCCCCACCCCCCTTGGACTAAAGGCATGTGTGGGTCTGGAATGCATTAAAGGAGGTCAGAGGCCTTAAAAATTTCAAGGCCAAAGAGAAACCTCTACATATGCTCTCTTATGTCTGCACTACCCATATCTGATTTACGTAAGCTCCAAAGCATTTGGAAAAATACTTTAGGTCATATTATTAAACTTTATGACCAGTATGTGCATTGTCATTGTTAAAGTAAAAATAAACAATTAATGTGATGAAACATAAAAAGAAACGTTTTATTAATATAGTAAAAGTAATTTTAAAAAGTAAAATAATTTTATAAAAATACAAATTCTCATATAAATGAGACATGACCTTACTTTTACATTACATTTGTATAGAGCTTGAACATTTTCAAAACACTTTCCTTGGTCCTTATTGCAAACTTGTTCCACAGGTATAATAAATCTTAGTAGTCCCCATTTTGCAGAAAGAGAAACTAAGTTTCAAAAAAGTTAATGATTCCTGTGGAATCAGTCTTACTGTTTTATAATCAGATTGTGCACAATTTAGGTTCTAAATCACAATAGGTTAGAGTTAATCTCATTCTACAAAATTAAAAATTAAGAGATAAAGTCTGAAAACAACAATCATCACAATTCTCCTTAATTTACATGAGACAAGATAACAGATGATAGCCCACAGAAAAATAATAATGATAACATCAGTAACAATTATTGTTTACTGAGTGCTTACTAGAAGCTAATGCTATTCTAAAAACCTAACTTGTCATCACTAATGAAATTCTCACAATACCATTATAATTTACCTCTCTTTCCCAGATGAGGAAACAGAAGCACAACAGCTTTAAGTAACTTGCCCAAGGTAATAAAACATCATCTCATTCATTTCTCTAGATCTGTGTTTCTCAAAATATATCCATCATCCATAATTTATTACATGGACTGCCAACAGTTTCAGACGTAAAAATGATGAGTCAGGTGTATTTTACAAAATTAAAATGCAAGATTAATTATAACTTTCATAGCAATACCATTATATCCTTAATGATTATGATATTCTTAAGGTTACACAGCTCTTCACTGGATTCCACTGGGTGTTTCCTCTCAGCTGCCATTCATTTATCAAAGTGTATTTAATCTTTTTTACTTTGTATTATTTACACAATGTTATTTACTTTTATTAAATCTGTAATTTTAGTATCATTGCTGTGTTTTGCTATAGCTCTGTTAAAAAAAAGATACATGGTTTTTTAGTGATTCTCTGAACCTAATAATAGAGATAAAAATAGTAACAAACACTAGACCTAAAAATAATGTAACTAGTAAAAAAAGAAATTTTTCAAAGTTACGCTTCTTGCAGCAAAAATAATTACATTAAATATTATTACTTAGAAGCTTGCAAAAGTATTTCATCATTAAAAACACATTATAATTGGAAAGAAAAATGAGCTTCTGGCAAAATTTCATTTTCAAATGATGTTGTAGGATATCACATAATATGATACATACAGTGGGGAAGAACAATTGCTGTCACATATTTAGATAGAACAGGTATTGTTTTACGGATGGACAACCGGTACATATGCAAGGGAGAAGTGTGGAATAACTCATCTCTTTATCACTCAAAGCCCATGCATCATGGAAAGTACTTTATTGTTTTGATTTAATTCACAATATTGTGTGAATCAGAACATCAGTGTGTTGAACCAAAGTGTGTTGAAATAAAATGGATAACAGAGAACTGAGTTTTTCGTGCAGCGAAAAAAGCACATTTCAAAAAAAGAGTCTCACCTGAATGCAAATCCATAAACTGCTTTATTCACAGAAAATAATTGGTGTTAACAATTTATATGCTGATCTTGATTTAGTGTTACAGAAAATAGGAAGAATTCTGAATAAAACTGAATCCTAATCATTTACTTACATCATTCCAGAGGGGAGTCTGCAGCACTGTGTAGCAAACACAATGCTTTTACTAACACTAAAGTTAAGGAGAAGAGGCACCGAGGCTAGCTTTTTAATTGAGTGATAAGACCAAAATATTTCTTCAAGATATTGATACTGCTACAAAAGACTGTTTCTTTGATTGCCAAGGGCTTGCCAAGGTGGCTTTACTCCCCAATATATTCAGTATTTTGTATAGTCTAAGCCTATCATTTTAGTGTCCAAATATCACAATTTTTAGTGTTGAAGATAAGATACCAGGATTTAAGACCAAAATGAGGAGAAAACCACTGCTGAGTTTCTCACTTTAGCAATATTTAACAAATTTGTTTATAAGAGTAACTATTCTGCCAAATATCAAATTATATTAAAGCTGGTAGAGACTTCCAAGATTATATATTATAATCATCTATTTTATATATTAAGAAACTGAGGTCTCAAAAGGGTTAATTGTTATAAAGCCCTACGGAGTTAGTGGCATAGTTATAATTAAAGCCACAGTTTCCTAAGTCCTTACTCTAATACTGTACCAAGGTATTCCACCCAATTTCATGTTACTATTCTTAAATTGACCTATGAAGTTGGTATTGCCACAAAAGAATTTTAAAAAATTATGAGCAAGTACACATAATGGTATTTTAAAATTAGGTAGCTATGGACATACATTCTTTGTGCTTCACTTTATTGTGCTTCCCAGATATTGCATTTTTCATAAATTGAAGATTCGTGGCAACCCTGCATTAAGCAAGGTCTATTAGCACTATTTTTTCGAACAACATGTGCTCACTTCCTATCTCAGGATCACATTTTGGTAACTCTCACAATATTACAAACATTATTATTATTATAACACCTGTTATGGCGATCTGTGATCAATGATCTTTGATGCTACCATTGTAATTATTTTGGGCCCCCAAGAACCATGCCCATTTCAGAGGCAAACTTAAGTGATAAATACTGTGTTTTCTCATTGCACCATTGACAGGCCATTCACCTATCTCTCTCCCTCTCCCTTAGCCTCCCGATTCTCTGAGACAGAACAAAATTGCAATTAGGCAATTAATAACCCCACAATGATGTCTAACTGTTCAAGTGAAAGGAAGAGCTGCACCACTCTCCCTTCAGATCAAAAGCTAGAAATGATTCAGCTTAGTGAGAAAGACACATTAAAAGCCATAATAAGCCAAAAGCTAGGCCTCTTGCACCAGTTACCCAAGTTGTGAACGCAAAGGAAAAGCTCTTGAGGGAAATGAAAGGCACTAGTCTAGTGAACACACAATTGATAAGAAAGCAAAACGGTTTTATTGCCGATATGGAGAAAATTTAAGAGGTGTGGATAGAAAATCAAAGCAGCCATAATATTTCCGTAAGCTAAACCCTAATTCAAAGCAAGACTCCCACTATCTTTGATTCTGTGAAAGCTGAGACAGGTAAGAAAGCTATAGAAGAAAAGTTTGAAACTAACAGAGGTGGTTCATGAAATTTAAAGAAAGAAGCCATCTCCACAACATAAAAGTTCAAGGTGAAGCAGCAAATACTAATGTAAAAGCTGCAAGAAATTATTCAGAAGATCTAGCTAAGATAATTGATTAAGGTGGCTATAATAAACAGCAGATTTTCAATGTAGCTGAAACAGCTTTATATTAGAAAGAAGATGCCATCTAGGACTTTCACAGCTGGAGAAGAGAAGTCAATGCCTGGCTTTCAAGCTTCAAAGGACAGGTTGGCTCTCCCGTTAGGGGCTAATGCAGCTGGTGACTTTAAGTTGAAGCCAATATTCATCTGTCATTCCCCAAACCCTAGGGCTCTTAATAATTATGATAAACCTACTCTGCTTATGCTCTAGAAATGGAACAACAGAGCCTGGATGAGAGCACATCTGTGTATACCATGATTTGCTGAATATTTTAAGCCTGCTGTTGAGACCTATTGCTCAGAAGAAGGTTCCTTTCAAAATGTTACTGCTTATTGACAATGCACCTGGTCACCCAAGAGCTCTGATGGAGATGCACAAGGAGATTAATGTTGTTTTCATACCTGATAACACAACATCCATTCTGCATCCCATCCATCAAGGAGTAATTTCAACTTTCAAGTCTTATTGAAGAAATACATCTTATAAGGCTATAGTTGCCATAGACAGTGATTCCTCTGCTGAATCTAGGCAAAGTAAACTGAAAAACTTCTGGGAATGATTCACAATTCTAGATACCACTGTGAACATTCATGATTAATGGGATAAGGTCAAAATGTCAACATTAATAGGAGTTGGGAAAAAGTTGATTCCAACTCTCATGGATGATTTTGAGGGGTTCAATACTTCATTGGAGGAAGTAACCGCAGATGTGGTAGAAACAGAAAGAGAACTAGAAATAGAAGTGGAGCTTGAAGATATGACTAAATCACTGCAATCTCATGATAAAACTTGAACAGATGGGTTGCTTCTCATGGATGAGCAAAGAAAGTAGTTTCTTGAGAGAGAATCTACTCCTGGTGAAGATGCTGTAAACATTGTTGAAATAACAACAAAGGATTTAGAATATTACATAAACTTAATTGATAATGCAGTGGCAAGCTTGAAGGCATTGACTTCACTTTTGAAAGAAATTCTGTTGTGGGTAAAATGCTATCAAACAGCATTGCATGCTACAGAGAACTCTGAAAGGAAGTCAATTGATGTGGCAAACTTCATTGACGCCTTATTTTAAGAAATCGCCACAGGCACCCCAAACTTCAGCAGCCACCGCCTGGATCTGTCAGCAGTTATCAATATTGAAGCAAGACCTTCGACCAGCATAAAGATTACACTTTGTTGAAGGCTCAGATAATTTACAGCAATTTTTAGCAATAAAATATTTTTAAATTAAGGTATATACATTGTTGTTTTTAGACACAATGCTATTGCATGCTAAGTAGACTTCAGGATAGTGTAAACATAACTTTTATATGTACTGGAAAACTAAAAATTTGCATGATATATTTTATTGCAATATTTGCTTTATTGCAATGGTCTGGAACCAACCCCACAATATCTGCAAGGTATGCCTGTTTTTCTAAATATCTAACTATACATAGAATTATAGGGACAAACCTATGTCCTAAGAGAATTGACAATTCAAATTCAACAAACATGTATTTCTGCCAGGTGCCAAGACTCAAATAGTAATGTCAGACACATTGAATGTTTAGGTCAAAGACTCACACATAATAATCTGAAGTTTACGAGGTATTGTTATATGAATGTCATATTTAATCTGGGACAATGGCTTAGAGAAAAAAGGATCATTACTTAGGAGGATTTTTTTTCCTATTCCAAATTCTAAGTAAATTGTTTTCCATAAATAACATATTAGGCAAAACTTTGTTAACTACCCTATTGGGAAAATGGACCAGGATGATTAAACAGTTGTTTGTTTATGAAGAGTTAAGTCACAGTGTTCCAGAGGGGCCTCATCTATGACCTATAAACAAGAGAAAGGGCAGGCTGGTGGAAACTCAACAAGAGTGCTGGGACTTTTTCACATCTCTAAGGCAGAAGTGGGAAAGAATACTTTTTTTTTTTTTTTTTTTAATCCCTCGCTCTGCTCCCACCCTGGCCTGGAAAGAATATTCTTAACTTGACATGAACTATACAACAATCCAGTTGATTTTCTTCAGGCTGATTTTGTGGTGGTAATAAAAAATTAACTGGAGATTTTTATTAGAGATTAGAAAGGCTTTCTGTAGCCTTTTGTGGTAAAGTATTGGTAACAAATCTCTGCTAGAGTTCTGAAATCATGTCCATTTCAAATTGTATTCATCATCATCGTCATCATTTAGAGATCATTTAGAAAGCATGCTCTCTCTAGTCAAAGGATTAGGAAAAGTTAGACACAGCAGAACAGAAATGTTTGTGGCAATGTCTGCTCTACTCCAGACAAACAGCATTCAGGGGAAAAAACATGCCCCAATACGCCTTGATGTCAGCTGGTCCAACAGAAAGCCAGGACTTCCACTTACTTCCCTCCTCCCCAATGGTGGTAGCAGTCACTCCTCTCCCTCCCAACTAGAGAATAAGGGAAGAATTTCAAAAAGGAGGGAGCCAGATATTTAAAGAACCCTTTAAATATTCCTTAAAATATTTAATATTTTAATGCCTTTTAAATATTCTTTAGCAATATATAATTTAAGAACATTTAATATTGTTTAAATATGAGGCCCTAGACAGATACTCTAGTGACCCACATGTGAAACTGATCAAAATTAACACAGGCAAAAAGTTCAATAAATGAACCATGGTGTAGAACACCACCAGGTTATTGGGCTGGCCTCTAGACAGCACACAAATGAAGCAAATCAGAGTAAGATTGCAAAGACTCATTAAATTGTTTTCTTTCAGTATTATACGCCATGATGTACTTTCTAAAAGAAGTGTACCCACTTTCAATTCCTAAGCATGGCTGTTCTGATCAGCTGTAATAAATTTAAGTTAAAACTCCCACTGGTACTCCATAACCACAACTAAATCCATTTCAGATGTTATCTCATAGAGACATGAGTCAGAAATAAGAGGACTGATGCAGAACATACATGTGAATGTTTTTAAACTGTTATCTATTCCGTGAGTGTGTGTTCCCGCACGTGCATTTCAGGCCTCGGTACTATTTTTTTCTCCTTTCTTTTTTGCATTATGTAAATTATAATAGGGAGTATGCCAGTGACTCAGGCCTAAGATCATATTAACCAAAATTAAAAAACAAGATAGAGGACTGTAAGACTTTTCCAGTGAAAAAGTCTTCAATGATCCCCTGTGCAGGTACGAGACAAATTTTCATTTCACAAAATCATGGAGTGTTATTGACTCTGGAATGAAAAATGTATTGAATCTCATTTATTTCAAGGTTATTTCTTGAACCTTAAATGTGAAATCCCTGTTAAGCATGTGTCTGATTCATGTTTGAACACCCTCTTCTGGGTCTTCCTTTTATATTTTAGGGCGGCTGTCAGTGTAAGAAAAGTTTTCCATATTTGAGCCAAGATCTTGTTCTCTGTTACTTCTGTTTCTAGGTTCCAGTGCTTCAATTCTTTGGTGCCATAAAGATGAAGAATAATTGTCTCAAATGATGACCTTCTCTAAACCTCCGAGACAAGGTTTTTTGTTGGCCTTTGTCTTTTTGTTGATGTTGTTGTTAGTCTACTCATCCCTATAATGGACTGTTTTTCATATAACATGGTTTTGAGTATTTCATGTATCTTCTTTGTCCTTCTTGAACAGGACCTAGTCTATCCTGTCCTATTCATGTACCACCAAATTAAATATTAGTGCAACTTCCTTTCAAGTTTTACTTTAAAGTTATTCACTATCCCAAGGTGAGAACCAGCATCAGACACACTAGAAGTACCTCCTTTCCTCTAACATTTCAAATTATTTTTATTTCCATTGTACTTTACCCTCCATTAAATTATTATCTCATCAATTTTCTGTTTCTGTAGGTAGGTTGTTGGGTGGCTGTACCAGTCCACCACAGTATTTCACAATCTCAAGCCGGCAGACGTAGAAGAGTTTTATGAACCATCTTGTCTAACGCTGCCCGTGTCCAAACGGAAACTCCAAGGGCTAGAGAAAAACAGTGGTGACAAAACTGGAGATAGAGCCTAAATTGTTGATTCCTAGACAACCCTCTGCTTTTTCATTTGAGCTGCTCTCCCATTTTCCTTATTATTATACAGAAAGCAGTTTCATTTCTGGTGTCTGCGATGAAGAGATGTTTGTTGATTCCCAAACCTAGGCCATTTCCCATGGGGTGGAAAAAAGGCTAAAAGGGGTTTAAAATTCCCAAGATGTGTTGGTCTGTGGGCAGAGATTTTATCTATTAATATGAAACAGAGAAGGTTTGGAATGTGTTTGAACAGAGTCCATTTTTTTGAAAAATACAAAGGAGAAGCCACAATGTCAAGGAAATTGTGAAATCAGAGGATGGGAGAATGCAGTGGGGAAGAGAGCAAAGGGACTTTTCTTTACACAGCAAACAAGCAGTTCCTAGTTCCCATTAAGAGGATGATTTTTGTTTTAGCTCGATGGTGAGGAGGCTGGTAAGTCTGTGCTCCAGTGTGTGGAGTATCGAACCTGAATCCAGTAGCTCAAATTGAACAGGTCAAGTTCTTGTTTCGTGTGTCCCTTAGTTTTCTGAACCTGCTCTATTGTAATTATTTTCTACATTTATCATGACACATATGTCTAAAAATTCTTCTGCCTTTCATCTTCCAACTTCATACCTCTGCCTAAAAGCTATGATGTGAGGGACAATGCTTTTTTTTTTTTTTTTTTTTCAACTTCTCACAAGAACTCTGTGAAGAGGTATGATTATCCCATTTTGCTGACAGGAAATTTGGTTCATATTAGGCAAGCTTTCCCAGTGTCATGCAACTAATGTAAGGTGGGACTTTTTTGACTATATATCTGTCTGGTGTCAAACCCAAGCTGTGAGAAGTGGATGAGAACTCAGGCTTTGTGATCAGGAACCCTGGATTCAGATTCTGACTCTGTAACTTACTAGCAGTGTAACCTCAGACATATTATTTAACATATTATTTAACATTTCAACCTCTGAAAGACATACTAGACTCTATATGTTATGGTTGTTGTGAGAATTTTATGAGAAAATTTATGAAAAGCTTTTGGTATAACAAATGAAACATAGCAATAGTCAATAAATAACATTTATTATTACTAATGATTACAGTAAGACAAGGTCTGTCCAGAAAGTATCCAGCCACGTAATATGAAAAATTGAGATACTTATTGAAGAAGACACAAGATACAAGAGACATAGGACAGTGACACCTCAGTCCCCTTCAAAGTAGGCACCTTGGCACCTCACACAGTTCTCCCAGTGTTTCATAACCAAACCCGTACATGGTCAACATCCTCAGGTGTTCTGCTTGTCGCAGGCCTTCCAGAACGTGGATCACTTTCAACAGCCTCTCAACCACCTTTGAAGCGTTTGTGCCACACTTTTATTTGTGCTGCACTCATTGCATCGTCCCCAAAAGCCTTCTGAATTATCCGAATAGTTTCTGCGGAGTAATGTTCAAGCTTAACGCAAAATTTGATGCCTATTTGTTGTTCTACTCACTCATTTTGAATGTGACAGCCACTCAGTACACATGCTCACTCAGTGGCATCTAGCACCCCACTGACTAGTACAGTGAAGTCATCATTGTTCACACACGTGCATTCCAGTCCCCTCTCCTTGGCTGCCAGGTTACATCCATGTCACACAAACTGTTCTCGTTATATTAACAATGGCTGGATGCTTTCCAGACAGACCTGAGCCTTGAAGCTAAGTCCAAGAGTTTGGTTTCAGTGACTTTGTCTTGAGACAAGGCTACAGTGCAGTGGTGTGACCAGAGATAGATCACTGAAACCTCAACCTCCTGGGCTCAGTTGATCCTCCTGGCTCAGCCTCCTGAATAGGTGGGACTCCACTTGTGTGCCAGTATACCCGGCTAATTCTTTAAATTTTTTGTAGAGACAGGGTCTCCCTATGTTGTCCAACCTGGTGTCAAACTCCTGGCCTCAAATAATTCTCCCACCTCAGCCTCCCAAAGTGCTAGGATTACAGGTGTGAGCCACTGAGCCCAGCCTCAGGTTTCTTTATAAATTGGGTTGCAAACAAAATGTGTCAAGAAGATAATATTAATATTATACGATTTTCAAAGTTTGACTGATAATTGCCCTTTATGGGTATTTATTTTAGTCTGATTCTTCATACACACACAGAAAACCTGTTTCTTTATTAGTTTAATGACTTTCTTGGTATGCTTTTATTTTTTGAGGTAAAAATAAT
>RJWJ010023157.1:0-26113 GCA_004363605.1 Indri indri
TTTTTTAAAAAATACCCTTTCATCATTATAAAATATCCCTATTTATCTCTGCAGTAAGCAGGATTTTGTGATGGTTCTCATGTTTCCTGCTCCCTTATATATACATCTTATATAATCCCCTACCCTTTTATCAAAGAATTGAGGGAAATTTGAATGTATATATTTATCTGTTTAAAATTTGATGTCAAGTTCCAACTTTATTGTTCTTCTCAACCTCCACACACTTTCTCATCAGCCCAATAAGACTGTTGCCTTATACTTGGGTTCTATTCCTCCATACCATGACTTGGAAATAGCTCTTAGATAATAAGCCAAGGTAAATTTAGAGCTCACATTATATGCTTTCTTTTTTTTAAGGATCATAGATCCTCAAGTCATGCCTATGTTGGTTTTTATTTAATTCCTTCCATATGTAATGTTACATATTTTGTCTAGCTTTTATAATTATTTTCAGTGCTAAATTTGTCTAACACATGCTACCCTGATATACCCTTGAATGAAAAACTGTTTCTGTGCTGCTATCCCCATTTCCTGAAAGAGAAATCTGATGATCAGAGAGTTTAACTGATTAAATAAAAGTTCCACTGACAGTGACAGAATGAAATCAGAAGTTCATTCTTTTCCACCCTACCATACCACATTGCTTCTTTTTGTTGTTGCTCTTAGATGGCAGTACCACTCTCAGGTTTTTACATATTTTAATATGATTTATTACTTTTTCTTTTCTGCTTCTTGCTCATGGTAGTTTAAGGCATAGCCTGTGACCTTAGGATAATCCTAAATATCTAGGTTCTCAAGCCCATAAGCTAATATCAAATACATTTTACTGAAAGCTATGAACTAAAATGTGCTCTGCGAAGCTTTTTTTTTAAAGGGATGACAAGGTTTTATTTTCAGGAATCACACTTTAGATTCTTTTCTTCCTTTAACTACACATGTGCCTCTAGAATTCTAAGCTGCCTTGAGTTCTGTTTTCGTTCAATTTGAACATAATCATAGTATTTGACCTATGATAAGGAAACACATGGTTATTAGAACGCGAGAATTTAGCATTTTGGGTGTTGTTTTCCTTTATTGAACTAATACAGACATTTATTAAGCACATACTATAGGTAATTTGGAGAATGCAAAGAAAAACCTGATATTATCCCTCTATCACAAAAATTAAAGTTCATAATACAAATAGCTCTAATGAAAATAATTAATAGTTCATGACATGGGTTAGGTATTAGGTAAATGGGAATTCTGAAAAAGAGACTATAGGAGGTTGAAATGATCAGGCAGTGTTTCATGAAAGAGAAGAAATTTGATATGGGCCTTGAAGAATAAATAGCATATATAGGTTTTGGCTCATTCTCAGTCCAAAACGTATTAGGTTATACACATCTTGAGAACTACAGAGTCAGCAATCTATTTGGTGATGAGAGTGGGATCTATTAATCAAAAGGTTAATATTTAATTCAAAACATCTCTTGATTTAATTTCAAACCCACAACTCAACCTTAGAGGTACCATGAAACACCCAGGGATGGTACTTTTCAAATTAATTATAGCTCCTATTAGAAAGAGGGTTATCATTTAGTATCAGGTATTAATACTGATGTTTTTCTTATGCTACCTTGTTTAACCGATTCAACCATCCTATAAGGTAGTTATTATTCCCATATTACTAATAAAGTAATTGTGACATAATTATGTTGACTAAAACTTGGCTAGGGTCATATTGCTATTAATCAGCCATGCTAAGATTCCAGGCCAGGTTTGACTGATTTTAAAGTCTGGGATCTTAACCAGTCCACTATCCTGTTATTCTAAGGGTGGGGGTGGAAGTGGTGATTACCCTCTGACCTATACTCAATTTCTTGTCTTCTTTCCAGACTCTTTTCTTCCCTAGCATGTGCTTGTACATCACCAGTTTTGGATCTACAATTTTTTCAATTTGAAAACTTAGTAAAAAATTGCCTGCGGCTTGAATTTTATTTCCTAGTCATAGATGCCTGCTTGCTTTCTCACTTACATGATGTAGCAACTTTGTTGTGCCTCTGGGCTGTGATCACACCCTGTCAGTGCTCAACAGCAAGCTGGGATCTAATTTCCCACCCAAACTCACAAAATTGGCATCTCCAAGCTTGTAATTCAACAGTTTTACCATTTTTGGCAATTACTCAAGGCAAATTGGATCCTTTCTCTAGCCAGCATTTGTTTGTGCTAGTCTCTAGTCCTCTGCTACCACCTAATGGCCACTGGTTTCCCAGCTCAATTTAAGACAAAATGCACTGTTTGAACCAGACAAAATGTAGTAAAATGATATTTCTCTCTCTTTAATTTATAACTATGAGAGACAGATTCAGTCACGGATGACAGGATACATGTTTGAGATGTTGGCTTATGCCCAAGAGGGTCTATCATAACTCTTTGCCAATTAAGATGATAGTGGTGATGGTGGTGGTAGTGGCAGAGTTCTAAGGGGGATACAAGAAAAAGCATCATCCTTTTTACAACACATTCTCCCTTTGGTTATCATACTGCCTCACAATTATTTGAAATTCATGAGCTTTAATTTATATGCAAGATGATGCAACTGCTATGCAGTACTTTGAATCCAGAAGGCAATTGTATGCATGAATTTAAAGGGCACATTTAGATTTTAAGGAGATAATTTGAGGAAATTTCTAGGTTGTACATATGTGACCCAATTTATGAAAAATTGACAACTCTCAATAATAATCATTATTATGTCCAGTTAACTCCATGCAAGAATAGGTTCTGTGACCCTTCTCTGGAGCAGCCTCACATAACAAGTCTGTGCCATTGCTGTTACACCTGATAGAAGCTGTTGATTGAATTTATATCCTTTCCCCGACAGGATGAGGACAATCCAGCATTGTACACGGAGGGACCTGTAGGCCCTGACCTGTTCCACCTTTCTACCATTAGTGTATGCCATTCCTTGCCTGGAGTGGTGAGCACTTTAATCTTTGACCTATCATCTTATTCCTCCTCATTGTATTTAGGGACAGTGAGAAGTGGCATCAAAGCTTGCTAATTTTTCTCATACTGTTGTGTTGGTGTTTTCCTTGTAACGGCTCACTTGATTAGTGGAAAAAAAGATCTTGCCTTCAATTCTACCTTTGCACCTGGGAAATTCAATTGACATATGAACTAAGCAATGCTTACTAAATAAATGAACTAAGTAATTATATGATCCTAATGTTAGATGCTACTCAGTTAAACTTATTCCATTAAATCCTAGAAAAAGTATGATCCAACATTTTCTATTGGGGCACAGAAGTGTATATACTCATTCAACAAACATTTACTGAGTGCCTTCTATGTACCATGTTCTGCATTGGGCACCAGCAACACAATGATTAAGCAAACTCAGTCACTGTTTTATATGTCCGTGAATCTAAAGGTGATATGAACCAATTTTTACATACACACCATAGTAGACACAACATCAAATAATGTAGTGGACCAAATCTTGATCTGATGGACCCAGCCACCAACTTAAGCTTATTCTTGTATTAATGGACACTGCTAATAGATATAATTCCCATAAGACTCTATCTGGGACATCATTTTATGTGCCTGACACTGCTAATTAAACAAGGCTTAATTTTTCAATGTTTCTCAGAGAGAGACACATGATTTCATCATCACCTAGAAAAACTACATTCTTCATTTTACCTTTAAGTGTTTTGGCTAGTTATAGCTGTACACACTGTGGTGTTTGCTGCACTTCCATCTACAATAAGAATTCCCCAAATAAGTAAGTACACTTCTTTTTAGCTGTTATTTTCAAACTAAGAGACAGAAGAATTCTAAATTAGAATACAACATATCCTGATAGACTAGATGCCTGGGGTCTCTGTACCTACTAAACTTAAGAAATGTCTTTTTCACCTTTATGGCTGAATCTTTGGCTCCCTTCTGACATTGTGAATATGCTAGCTCCTTAACATTAGGTTCGTAGGGTCTAGTTGGACAAATGTGTTCATTTTTAGAACTCAAGACTCAAGCATTACATGAATACCTAGAAACCAATCTCTAGTAAATGTTTATTTTTCTAGCAATTTCCCTAACTGGAGTCCCTATATTCTTTGTAAAATGGTGGGCAAAAACTACATCAAGGGACAGGATTTTTTTCCCACTGATTCCTAACTTATTTTAGTAATCTCTTCAACCACCAATGGCACCTACCTGTTCTTCACAGGTTCAATGACACATTCTTTTTTCAGGAGTGACATAATAGGAAGATGTCCTTTTGCACTCTGTATGTCTAGTGTGTTTTTGAACTATTGTGCCTTTTGGATTTTATTGTGTCTGGGCTATTTTCCAATATTTTATGAACATGGTGTTTCAGGACTTTCCTGGATTGAAGCATGATTATATATCTGGACAATATCTTAGTTTACTCATGACAGCACTGTCCAGATGGTCCTGGACTGTCTCCAATAAAATCAACTTTTTTGCCAAAAATGTAGAAATATGAACTTTATGAAGTCCAAGTCAAGTTCCTAGCACATGCAATCTCCTCACAAGGGATTGGGATGGACTTCTGGAAAGTCAGATCAGTACTGATTAGGACACACATCTAATTCTCAAAAAACTTTAAATCATCTTTCACATTCCATTGATAATTATATTAGGTGCATCCTCCCTTTTTGACCCTGGGTGTCTACCTAACCAATCTTCTGGGGAAACATTAGTCACTTTGGTGAACTCTCAAATCCTAGAAAGCTTTCAAAGAATTAAAGCATGGGTTAATTTCTGTTTACATCCTGGTATGTTCTTACCCCTAGAGATAGATCCTTTACATTAATATTCAGTCTATTCTCATCTTGAAAAAAAAATCTTCTCTGGATTTTCCATCCCCCTCCAGCTACCTCCCTGTATAGTTCTTCTCTTTTAGAACTAACTTTTAAAAAACATGGCTATCTCTGCATGAACAAGGGTTGAACTCACTCTAGTCACTCATCTATACCCCTTCACTGAAACTAATCTTGCTAAAGTTACCAATGACCTTTATGTTGAAAATTATATGGAAAAAGTCCTAGTTTACTTGACCTCTTATCCTTGGACACTTGACCCCTCTCTCCTTGAACCACTCTCCTCTCTTGCCTTTGATGACATTAAACACTTTCTACCTTTATCTACTCTCTGACGGGCTCTTTACCTTCTATATCCAGTCTTTAAATATTGGTGTTTCTCAGGACTTCATTCTGAGTGCTCTTTTCTTCTCTACTGGATTACGTCTCCATAGAAATCTCATTCACTCTTAATGACTGTAGCAACTATCTACATGCTCATTACTCTTAAATATGTACTTCCAGTCCCTAAAATCCAGAATCTTATATTCAACTACTTACTTAATATTGGCACTTCAATGTCTCTCGGGCAAGTCAAACTGAAAATGTTCCAAAGTGAATATTTAATATCCACGTGGTGAACCTGTCTCTCAATCAGTATTTTTCATTTTAGTAACTATTATCTTCCCGTCGCTCACTCCATGAACCTGGGAGTCATCTCCCTTTATCTTATCTCCTACATTCTGTCAAACACCAAGCTCTGTAGATAATTCCTCCAAAATATATTTCAAAAAATGAACTCTTTTTCATATCTGTTACCACTATGCCATTCTCTTAAGGAAGTTCTCCCCAACCTCTGTTACTCATTCTCCTAGTGTAAAAACTCAGAACACAATGTATCTATTTTTTATTAATATATTACTTGCCACGTATTTTACATTTTCAGAATAATTAGGTAAATAAATATCTGTCCCTTTCACTAGGTTATAAACTCCATAAGAATCTTGTTTTAGTCTGTTTAACGCAGTACCTGGTATACAATGGGAGCTCAATAAATATTTGTTTAATGAATAATATAATGTAATAATAATTTCCAGCAATACATGAGTATTTAGCATGTTCCAAGAACTGTGCTAAGTGCTGTACATGGGTTATCTCATTTAATCATCTCAATTACCTTATGAGGAAAGTACTATTATTATCTTCATTATATAGTTGAAGAATATGGGGCCCAGAGAATCCAAAAATCTTACCCAAATTTACAAGACTAGTAAGAGGTAGAGCTGCAATTTAAATCTATTTCTGTTAGGCTCCAAAGTTTGTATTTATTAAAATTGTAAACTGTATCAGTTTCTACCAGACTGTTTTATCTGGAATTTTGGTTGCTATCACCTGCCTTGATCCAAAACCCTGTTTGTCCTATATTCTAATTTCCAATAGGGTCCTGCTATGCATTACTAGTTGAAATTTTTAGGAACCTTTAGGTTGGTTTTTCTCTGGTTCACTTGTGCAGGAACAAAATCGTATATATAAATGACATTTACTGCCCAATGAAACCTCTATTTTCTTGTCAGTGTTTGTCTTTCACATATGATACATGTATTCAAGCATATATATTACATTCATGGAAGAAATATTAATTGTATAATTAATATACAACAAAATATAGTTGCATATACACTACCCACCATAATACGAGCTTTTTAAAAACACTGTTCTATGATGTTTAATGGATCTAGATCTGAGGCCAATGAGCATAATAACCCTGACTTACTAACTAAGTGCCCAGGCAAATTTAAGGGATTTTTAGAACTATTTTTCACCATATCTGCCTTCTTCCAGTATAAATAGATGCTTGTATTTCTGAGCTTCTGCTACAAGATAGCCTAAATTCCATACTATAGCATTATCTTCATGGTGGCTCAACATATTAATAATGATAGACTGCCTCATTTCCTATTGAGGGTTACCCATTCAAGACATTTTGTGACTTTTGTAGATATATGAATAAGGTAGCATTATCGGAGTACATTTTGGTTGTATTTTTGCAACTATGTGTTGTGTCATTATTATAGTCACCATATTATTCAGTTCTAGGGGTTACAATCTATATTTTGGTCTATGTTAATGATTCCCCAGGAGTTTCATAGTACACAGCTTGTGAGGCTATGCATTGTGAAGTATCATTTTCTCTCTCTTTTTTATCCATAGATAGTGAACAAATCTAACACAATAATCACAGCAGATTAGAAAAAATACTTAGCTTACTATGGTCTCTGCAATCAAAATAATAAAATGTCTTCTCCTTCCACACCTGAATTTGTGTATAGTAATGTCTTATACACTTCCATTCAGAATATTCCTGTATTATTAATAATCAGACCCTTTGATGACAAGCAATTGAAAGCAATTCTAACAAACTTAAGCAAAATGGAATTTATCAAAAGATATTTAGGGCTCACACAATTTATAAAAGGCTAGAAGATTAACAGGATATATGGAACCAAGAAGTGGGAAAGAAATATTATAGCAGCTGTCTTTTAGAAGCGTTGACCCATTTAGAAGCTATTACTGGTTTGCAAATTCTACTGCCACCAACCAGCACCATGGCTCTGCTGTGGTAAATATCCCATTCAAATATTTCTTTTGACTTTGTTATTTCTTCAAAATTTGAAGTCCAGGGAAAAGGTTTTAGATTGGCTGAGATTAGGTGAAGTGTTCAACCTCCAGTTCCTCTCAGTGTTTATAGTCAGCGATATGGGGTTGAGTAGTGGAAGATGGATGCAGGGAATTTTTACCATGCCAATACTACACATAATGGAGAATTAGCAAATCTTCAAAACTAAACTGAAATGTTACTAGGAAAAATGTGGTTTCTAACAACCAGAAAATACCCAATCTGAGCAATATGTCTACTATAAAACTCTTCCATATAAATTATCAATTCAACTCATATTACCTACTACTCACCCCCAACACTTCACATAAGGTCTCCTAACATAAATTGGTCTGGTAGTTTTGTGTTCCTGGTAATGCTGGGTCAAATGCACTAGCTTCGTTACTGGAAACGGGCTAGTCTTAAATATAAGATGCATTTCTGTGGAAACATAGGATTCACACCCCACTGCAATATGTTTCATCTTCCTTATACATTTTCTTTTTTCAAAAAAATTATTTTTAATTATCATGGGTATATAATAGTTGTATATATTTATAGGGTACATGCGATCTTTTTTTTTTTTTTTTGAGACAGAGTCTCACTCTACTGCCCTGAGTAGAGTGCCGGCTCATTTTTCCTATATATTTTTAGTTGTCCATCTAATTTCTTTCTATTTTTAGTAGAGACAGGGTCTCGCTCTTGCTCAGGCTGGTCTCGAACTCCTGGGCTCAAACGATCTGCCCGCCTCAGCCTCCCAGAGTGCTAGGATTACAGGCGTGAGCCACCGCGCCCGGCCCACATGCGATGTTTTGATACAGGCATACAATGTGAATTAATGAAATCAGGGTAAATCAAGGTATCCATCACCTCAGGCATTTTTCATTTCTTTGTATTAGGAACATTCCACTTCCACTTTCTTAGTTATTTTTAAAGTATATTCTAACTTATCGTTAACTCTAGTCACTTTGCTGTGCTATCAAATATTGTTCAGTCTATCTAACTATCTAACTATATTTTTGCACCCACTAATCATCCCCGTTTTTTATCCCCCTCCCTGCTACCCTTCTTAACCGCCGGTAACCATGATTCTACTCTCTGCTCCATGAGATCAATTGTTTGTAATATTTAGTTCCCACATATGAATGAGAACGTGTGAGATTTGTGCTTCTGCACTTGGCTTATTTCACTTAACATAGTGTTTTCCAGTTCCATCTATGTTATTGCCAATGGCAGAAATTCATTCTTTTTTGTGGCTATATAATATCCCATGTGTATTTTTACCCCAATTTCCTTATCTATTCATCTGTTGATGGACACTTAGATTGATTCCAAATCTTGGCTATTGTGAATAGTGCTGCAATAAATGTAGGAGTACAGATACCTTTTTGATATGCTGAATTCCCCACCTTTGGATATATACCCAGCAGTGGGATTTGCTGGGTCATGTGGTAACTCTTTTTAGTTTTGTTGAGGAACCTCCATACCGTTCTACATAGTGGTTGTAATAATTTCCATCCCATCAACCGTGTACAAGGGTGGCCCTTTCTCCACATCCTTGCCACCATTCGCTATTGCCTTCTTTTTTTTTTTTTTTTGCCTTCTTTTTTAGTAAAAGCCATTTTAACTGGGATGAGACCATATCTCATTATAGTTATGATTTGCATTTGTCTGATGAATAATGATGTTGAGCATTTTTTCATATATGTTTTAGCCATTTCTGTGTCTTCTTTTGAGAAAAGTCTATTTGGATAATTTTCTCATTTTTAATTGGATTATTTTATTTTTTCCTATTGAATTGTTGCACCTCCTTATACATTCTAGTTATTAATCTCTTGTCAGATGGGTAGTTTGCAAATGTTTTTTTTCCTATTCTGTGGATTATCTCTTCCTTTTGTTCATTGTTTCTTTTGCTGTGCAAAAGCCTTGTAGTTTCCTATGGTCCCATTTGTCTAATTTTGCTTTGGTTGCCAGTGCTTTGGGTGCATTACTCAAGAAGTCCTTGCCCACGCCAATGTCCTGGAGCCTTTCTCCAATGTTTCGTTTTACTAATTTCATAGTCTCACAACTTGTATTTAAGTCTTTAATCAATTTTCATTTGATTTTTGTATATGATGAGAAATAAGGTCTAGTTTCATTCTTCTGCATGTGGATATCCAGTTTACCCAGCACCATTTATTAAAGAGACTGTCCTTTCACCACTTCATGTTTTTGGCAACTTTGTCAAAAATAAATTCATTATAGATAAGTGGATTTATTTCTGGGTCCTCTATTCTGTTCATTGGTCTACGTGTCTGGTTTTTTGTTTTTTTTTTTACAGTCGTGCTTTGTTGGGCTAGAGTGAGTGCCATGGCGTCAGCCTAGCTCACAGCACCCTCAAACTCCTGGGCTCAAGTGATCCTCCTGCCTCAGCCTCCCAAGTAGCTGGGACTACAGGTGCAAGCCACCACACCTGGCTAATTTTTTGTTTCTATTTTTAGTTGACTGGTTAATTTTTTTTTTCAATTTTTAGCAGAGATGGGGGCTCTCTCTTGCTGCTCTCTACCTCCTGACCTCACTGATCCTCCCGCCTCAGCCTCCCAGAGTGCTAGGATTACAGGTGTGAGCCCTTACGCCTGGCCTATGTGTCTGTTTTTATGCCAGGACCATGTCATTTTAGGAACTACATCTCTGTAGTATAATTTTAAGTCAGGTAATGTGATTCCTCCAGTTTTGTTCTTTTTGCTCAGGATGCCTTTGGTTATTCTGGGGAATATTTGGGGTTCCATATACATTTTAGAATTATTTTTTTCTATTTCCGTGAAGAATGTCATTGGTATTTTGACAGCAATTGCACTGAATTTATAAATTGCTTTGGGTAGTATGGACATTTTGATAATATTGATTCTTCCATTACATGAGCATAGAATATCTTTCCATTGTTTTGTTTCCTCTTCAATTTCTTTCATCAGTGTTTTATGTTTTCATTACAGAGATCTTTAGCTTCTTTGGTGAAGTTTATTCCTAGGAATTTTATTTTATTTGTAGTTATTGTAAATAGGATTACTTTCCTGGTTTATTTTTCAGATTGTTTACTGTTGACATATAGAAATGCTACTGATTTTTGTATGTTGATTTTTGTATCCTGCAACTTTACCAGATTTGTTTATCAGTTCTAATACTTTATTGTGAATGCTTTACCTTTCTCTAGATACAAGATCATATCATCTGCAAACAAGGATAATTTGACTTCTTCCTTTCCAATTTGGATGCCCTTTATTTCTTTCTCTTGTCTGCTTGTTCTAGATAGAAATTCCAGTACTATGTAGGATAACAGTTGTGAGAGTGGGAATCCTTGTCTTGTGTTTGATCTTAGAGGATAGGCTTTCAGTTTTTCCCCATTCAGTATGATATTAGCTGTGGGTCTGTCATATATGGCTTTTGTCATGTTGAAGTAAGTTTCTTCTTTACCCAGTTTTTTGACAGATTTTATCATGAAGCAATGTTAAATTCTATCAAATCCTTTTTTTGGCATCAATTAAAATGGTCATATGGTTTTGTTCTTTGTTTTGTTGATATGATGTATCATATTCATTGATTTGCATGTATTGAACCATCCTTACATCACTGGGATAAATCCCACTTGATCATGATGAAGAATGTTTTTAATATGTTGTTGAATTTGGTCTGCTAGTATTTTGTTGAGGATTTTTGCCTCTATGTTAGTCAGAATATCGGCCTAGTTTTCTTTTTTTATTGTGTATTTGACTGGTTTTGGTATCAGGATGACACAGAATGAGTTTGAGAGTATCTCTTCATCTTAATTTTTCGAATAGTTTAAATAGGATTGGCATTAATTCTTCTTTGAATGCTTGGTAGAATTCATCAGTTAAGACATTGGGTCCTAGGTTTTTGTTTGATGGGAGAATTTTTATTACTTCTTCTGGCTCATTAGTTGTTATTGGTTTATTTATGTTTTGGATTTCTTCCGGGTTCAATCTTGGTAGCTTGTATGTATCTAGGAATTTATCCATTTCTTCTAGGTTTTCCAATTTATTGGACATAGTTGCTCATAGCAGTCTTTAATGATCCTTTGGATTTCTGCAGTGTCAGTTATAATGTCTCATTTTACATCTCTGATTTTATTTATTAGGATCTTCCCCTTTTTTTTTTCTTAGTCTGGCTAAAGTTGTGTCAATTTCGTTTATATTTTCAAAAAATAACTTTTCCTTTCATCAATCTTTTGTGTTTTTTGTTTCAATTTCTTCCTCATAGATTTTCAAAAGAGACACCAACTAATGATTTTACGTTTCATGTTCTAGTGATCTGTTTACTCCATCACCTTCTGTCCTAATTCCATTCTTTCTTCATCTCTGCTTTGATTCCACTCTATTTTTGGCTCTAATCTTAATAACGTAATTACAACCTAATTTAGTCTGGAACTAGATTCCTAGGTCTGGTTCCTGTTTGCTTCTTAATACCATTAAATGCACTGTTGAATTTCATGTTTCATTTATTTCAGACTCTTTGAATTATAGAAATTTTATTATGTTTCTGAATGTGAATTCACCCTCATCTGTACTTCAGATCAGTCCAGGGCCGTTCCCTCATGGCCAAAGCACTGTGTCAAGAAGTTTATTTCTGTTGCTCTCACAGGCAACTGTTTCTATCTATAGCTGGCATGTTTTTCCCCATTATGATATTTTGCTGCCCTCTAGTGGACAGTGGCTGCTAACCTCACTTGAGACTATAATGTTTTATCTATTTATCTATCATCTACGTCAGGTTGTGTCTAATGGAGTAAAAAGAAAAAACCTAGAAAGCCCATTAATTTGAGATCAGATACAGTTTTAAAACTTTGTTCAAGAACTTATAAAGAAATTTAAAAACTCAAAAGGTGTAGATATGTCTAAAGGTCAGCAACTAGGTTTATTGAATTGGTTTCAGATAAAATAATAAAATTTGCCTACTCGTTCTACTCACAGCATTTGTTTTGTGTGGTATTTATCCTTCTAGGCTGTATATAATACACAGAAATGTTAGAGGAGATCACATTTCAACAAAAGAACAAAAGATTAAGATAAGATGAAAGCAACAAAAATGTGGAAATATTTATAGAATTAAAATAAAAATAAAAGTTATTTTTAGGAGGAGGAGCCAAGATGGCCAGAGTGTCTCTGCAAAAAAGACAAATTTTAGAAGAAAGAGAAAAAAATAAACTAGCAGAGAAACATGGATTGGGTGAGGGTCAGAAGGAAGGGTGCCTGAAACCACAGGAGACTCCATGGGAAGATGTTGCAGAGGAGAACTGGAAGGAGAAAGGTCCCGAGAGGCTTGGAGACCAGCAACAAGGGTAGGTGGAGTGGTTAACTTTCCCCTCCCTTGCATCTCAGACTGTTGGTGGGCTCCTGAGCGGTTGGAGAGACCTGCCGACACCAGCCCAGAGACGGCTGCCACCAGTGAGCAGTGGCATCAGGCAGACACGGCGCCGGGTTCCCAGCCCCCTTGGGGCACCTCCCCGCATGCAGACCTGAGCCTATTGGCAGGAGCCATAGTCCTCCATTCTGTCCTTCCCCTTCCTTACCCATGGGTGCCCAGAGAGACAATTTGGCCATCACACAGAGGCATCTCAAAGGAATGGGACCTTTCCTTTTGGGGCTTTACAGCAGACTGAGGGCCACTCAGACTGCGAGCTCCCTACTTGCCAGCCCTCCCAGGTGCTGCTTGCCTGAGAACTCTAGGAGAGTGGGGCAAATCCTGAGGTGGAGTGAAATTGATCCAGCTTGGGCACCCTGTAGGTGATTCAAGAACAGCACCCCTCCCCCTGGCAGGGTTAGGGATCGATCTCCAGGGCCCAGGGGACAGGCCTGCAGACAGTGACCCTTACACCCAGGTCAAGATCACACTGCCCTGGGGCACAGAGGAGAGATCTGTGGAGGAGCCTGCTGAGGAGTGTGTGCCTTCAGAGGTGGATTATCATACCTGAGCAGCAGCCCTGCTCCCAAAAGAGGGCTGTGCACACAGCTCAGGCTGTGATCCCGGGTAGGGAACCTCCTGGCCCACGTCACAGCCAGGGGAGATCCATCGGCCTGAGGTCCCGTTTGCTGGCAGAGGCCTGGGAGAGGCCACAGAGAGAGGGAGGGTGGAAGGGAGCGAGACCTGCTCCACAGTGTAGGTCTCGGACAGCCCCACCCCCCAAGCCCAGACTTTAATCTGAGTCAAGCCATTTCAGCCCCTCCCGGCAGTTTTGCACAGAAACAAAGAGCAGACCTTTGACCCTTGCTAACAGCAGTTGTGGAGCCTGAGGGCAGGCTTACCCAACCCAGCACCATCCAGACTCAGTCCCGGTCCTGCCCCCACTGAGGTGGAGAACAAGGACACAACTGGAAGTCCCAGAACCCCACCCATCACCCGAGGCACAAGAGGGCCTCTCTAGAGGAACAAGAGCTAGATACAGGACCCCAAAACAGCACGCTCTTCCCTACAAGTGCCACCTACTGACAGGGAGGTCATCCTGCACATCCTTTTACTGCATCTACTGATTCATCATAAAGGGTGTCGTTGAATCTCACCCACAAACAACACCTACTGGATCAGAGACTAAACAAGGCATGTCATTATCGAAACGAAAATCTAAAGGCAAGAAGGAACAACTGATCCAGATGGGAAGGAACCAGCAAAAGAACTCTGGAAGTATGAAGAATCAAACAAAAAGTGCACCCCCCAAAAGGGACAACGGTTCCCAAGCAATGGACATTAACCAAACTCATAACACTAAAATGGCAGAAGAAGAATTTCAAACATGGATTGTAAGAAAACTGAATGATATGCAAGAAAAAATGGATAACCAACACAAAGAAACCACAAAAAGAAAATCCAGGACTTGGAAGAAAAATTCACCAAAGAAATTGAAATATTAAAGAAAAATCAAACTGATCTCCTGGAAATGAAGGACTTATTCAGGGAACTACAAAACACCATGGAAAGACTCAAGAACAGGGTAGATCAAACAGAAGAAAGAATCTCAGAGATTAAAGACAACTCCTTCCAATTAAATAATCCAGTCACAGAGATTGAGCAGAAAATTAAGAGAAAAGAAATAAGCCTACAAGAAATGTGGGATTATGTGAAAAAACTGAACCGGAGGGTGATAGGTGTTCTGGAAGGTGAAGAAGAAAACACTCAAGGGCTGGATAAGCTATTTGAAGAATTAATAGAGGAGAATTTTCCAGGTCTTGCTAAAAATCTAGATATACAGGTGCAAGAAGCTCAACGGACCCCAGGGAGATTCAATGCAAATAGGAAGACACCACATCACACAGTCATCAGATTGACCAAAATAGCCACTAAAGAGGCCCCTCTACGAGCTGTAAGGCAAAAGAAACAAGTAACATACAAAGGAAAGCCCATCAGAATAACTCCAGATTTCTCAACTGAAACCCAACAAGCAAGAAGAGACCGGGGCCCCATTCTCACTCTTCTGAAACAGAATAATGCCCAGCCTAGAATCTTGTACCCTGCAAAAGTAAGTTTCATATATGAAGGAGAAATAAAGACATTCTCAGATAAGCAAAGGCTGAGGGAATTCACCAAGACAAGACCAGCTCTCCAAGAAGTACTCAAAACAGAATTACACAAGGATCAGCATAACAAACGATCTCAAATGTGAAACCACTCAAAAGTTAAAGGTCAAAGGCTAGATTCCACAATGGCTCAAGAGAGAAAACAAAGCAACAAAATGCAACCCAACAGAATGAACAGTAATTCACCCCACTTATCAGTTCTCTCGATAAATGTGAATGGCTTGATCTCCCCTCTCAAGAGATATAGGCTGGCCGAACGGATAAAAAAAAAACAAGCCAACTATCTGCTGTCTCCAGGAAATGCATCTAACCTGCAAGGATTTAGACTCAAAGTAAAGGGGTGGAAATCAATAGTTCAAGCAAATGAAAGCCAAAAGAAGGCTGGTGTGGCAATTTTGATCTCAGATAACTTGGTTTTTAAATCAACAAAAGTAATGAAAGACAAATGGGGTCACTATCTAATGGTGAAGGGTAGAGTTCAAGAAGAAGACATAACAACTCTAAATATGTATGCACCCAACTTAGTTGCACCCAGATTCATAAAGCAAACTCTACTTGATCTAAACAAATTGATAGACAGCAAAACCGTAATACTCGGAGACTTCAACACCCCAGTGATGGCACAGGACAGATCCTCCAAAGAGAAAATTAACAAAGAAATAATGGACTCAAACAGAACTCCAGAACAAATGGGCTTCGCTGATATTTACAGGACATTCTACCCCAAAACCACTAAATACACCTTTTTCTCATCAGCTCATGGGACATTCTCTAAGATTGACCATATTCTAGGGCACAAAGCATGTCTCAAATATTTAAAAAAATAGAAATCATGCCATGCATCTCCTCAGATCACAGTGTAATAAAAACAGAAATCAACCCCAACAAAAACTGTCATCTCTACACAAAGTCATGGAAATTAAACAACTTTCTGCTGAACGATGCCTTCATAAACGAGGAAGTAAAGATGGAAATCAAAAGATTCTTTGAACTAAATGACAAAGGTGACACAAGTTATCAAAATCTGTGGGACACAGCCAAAGCAGTCCTGAGAGGAAAGTTTATTTCCATAAATGCTTATATCCAAAAGTCAAAAAGAGCACAGACAACCTCTTGAATCGATGCAAAGAACTGGAAAAAGAAGAACAGACCAACCCCAAACCCAGCAGAAGAAGGGAAATTAATAAAATCAAATCAGAAGTAAATGAAATTGACAACAGGGAAACTATACGGAAGATTAATAAAACAAAAAGCTGGTTTTTGAAAAAATAAACAAAATTGACCCACCTTTGGCTAAACTAACAAAAAGTAGAAAACAAAAATCCCTAACAAGCTCCGTCAGGAACAAAAAATGAGAAGTTACAACTGATGCCATGGAGATTCAAGATATAATTTATGAATATTACAAAAACCTTTATGCACACAAAATGGAAAATGTGGAGGAAAACGGACAAATTTTTAGAAACACAAAGCCTCCCTAGGCTCAAACAGGAAGAAATAGAATTCATGAACAGACCAATATCAAGGACTGAAATTGAAACAGCCACAAAAAACATTCCAAAAAAGAAAAGTCCTGGATCAGATGGTTTCACACCCGAATTTTACCACACCTACGAAGAAGACCTGGTGCTTATCCTGCCGAAATTATTCCACAGCATCGAGAAGGATGGATTCCTCCCCAACACATTATATGTAGCCAATATAACCCTGATACCAAAACCAGGAAAGGACACAACAAAAAAGGAAAACTACAGACCAATATCCCTTACGAATATAGATGCAAAAATTCTCAACAAAATTCTAGCTAGCCGAATCCAGGTGCTTAATAAGAAAATAATCCATCATGACCAAGTGGGCTTCATTCCAGAGATGCAGGCATGCTTCAACATATGCAAATCCATAAACGTAATTCACCACATAAACAGAAGCAAAAACAAAAACCGTATGATTCTCTCAATGGATGCAGAAAAAGCATTTGACAAAATTCAACACCCTTTTATGATAAGAACGCTTAACGAAATAGGCATAGACGGGACTTACTTAAAAATGATACAAGCCATTTATGACAAACCCACAGCCAACATCATACTGAATGGGGAAAAATTGAAAGCATTCCCACTTAGAACTGGAACCAGACAAGGTTGCCCACTATCTCCACTTCTATTTAACATAGTGCTGGAAGTCCTGGCCACAGCCATCAGGCAAGACAGTGGAATTAAAGGCATACGAATGAGAACACAAGAGATCAACTCTCACTGTTTGCTGGTGACATGATATTATATCTAGAAAACCCAATGGCTTCAACAAAGAGCCTCCTGGAATTGATAAATGAATTCAGTAAAGTCTCAGGATATAAAATCAATAAACACAAATCAGAGGCTTTCATATATGCCAATAGCAGTCATACTGAGAACCAAATCAAAGACTCAATTCCCTTCACATTAGCAACAAAGAACATAAAGTATCTAGGAATATATTTAACTAAGGAGGTAAAAGACCTCTACAGGGAGACCTATGAAACATTGAGGAAGGAAATAGCAGAGGAGTAAACAGGTGGAAAACCATGCCATGCTCGTGGGGCGGCAGAATCAACATTGTTAAGATGTCTATAGTACCCAAAGTGATCTACAGATTCAACGCAATCCCTATTAAAATACCAACGTCATTCTTCACAGATGTAGAAAAATTAATTCTATGCTTCGTATGGAACCAGAGAAGACCCCGCATAGCAAAAACCATTCTAGGCAATAAAAACAAAATGGGAAGTGTCAACTTACCAGACTTCAAACTTTGTTATAAGGCTGTAGTAATCAAAATAGCTTGGTACTGGCACAAAAATAGAGCCATTGACCGGTGGAACAGAACTGAGAACCCAGATATAAAACCATCCTCATATAGCCACCTAATCTTTGACAAAGCAGACAAAAACATACACTGGGGAAAAGAATCCTTATTCAATAAATGGTGCTGGGAAAACTGGATAGCCACATGTAGAAGACTGACCCAGGATCCACACCTTTCACCTCTCACAAAAATCAACTCACACTGGGTAACAGATTTAAACCTAAGGAGTGAAACTATTAGAATTCTAGAGGAAGATGTTGAAAATGCTTTTCTAGATATTGGCCTAGGCAAAGAATTTATGGTGAAGACCCCCAAAGGCAATCACAGCAACAACCAAAATAAATAAATGGGACCTGATCAAATTAAAAAGCTTCTGCACAGCCAAATAAACTGTCACGAGACCAAAAGACAACCTACAGAATGGGAAAAAATTTTCTCATACTACAAATCCGATAAAGGGCTGGTAACTAGAATTTATTTAGAACTCAGGAAAATCAGCAAGAAAAAATCAAATAACCCTATCGAAAAGTGGGCAAAGGCCATGAACAGAAACTTTTCAAAAGAAGACAGAATAATGGCCAACACACATATGAAAAAATGCTCAACATCTCTAATCATCAGGGAAATGCAAACTAAAACCACACTGAGATATCACTTATCTCCGGTGAGAATGGCCTTTACGAAAAAGTCCCAAAACAATAAATGTTGGTGTGGATATGGAGAAATAGAAACACTCATACACTGCTGGTGGGACTGAAAACTAGTGCAACCTCTCTGGAAAGCAATATGGAGACACCTTGAAGAGATACAAGTAGATCTACCATTTGATCCAGCAATCCCATTACTGGGCATCTACCCCCAAAAACAAATGACACAGTATAAAAAAGGCATCTGCACCCAAATGTTTATGGCATCATAATTCACAATTGCAAAGATGTGGAAACAACCCAAGGGTCCATCAATACATGAGTGGATTAATAAGATGTAGTATATGTATACCATGGAGTACTATTCAACTTTAAGAAACAATGGTGATATAGTACCTCTTGTATTCTCCTGGATAAAGCTGGAACACATTCTACTAAGTGAAGTATCCCAAGAATGGAAAAAGAAGCACCACATGTACTCCCCATCAAATTGGTTTTATCTGATCAACACCTGAGTGCACATATAAGAATACCATTTACCGGGCATCAGGCAGATGGGCAGGGGGAGGAGGGGATGGGTATATACATACATAATGAGTGCGATGCGCACCATCTGGGGGACGGACACACTTGAAGCTCTGACTGGAGGGTGGGGGGCAGCACAAGGGCAACATACGTAACCTAAACATCTGTACCACAATAATATGCTGAAATAATAATATAAAAAATAAAGCTTCTGCATAGCGAAGGAAACTATCATGAAAGCAAACAGGCAACCTGCAGAATGGGAGCAAATATTTGCATGTTACACATCCGATGAAGGGCTGATAACTAGAATCTGTATAGAAGTCAGGAAAATCAGCAAGAAAAAATTAAATAACCCCATCAAAAAGTGGGCAAAACACATGAACAGAAACTTCTCTAAAGAAGACAGACTAATGGCTAACAAACATATGAGAAAATGGTCAACATCTATAATCATCAAGGAAATGCAAATCAAAACCACAATGAGATATCACTTAACTCCAGCGAGAATGACTTTTATCAAAATATCCTTGCAACAAATGTTGGCATGGATGTGGAGAGATAGGAACCTTCATATACTGCTGGTGGTACTGCGAACTAGTAATCCTCTATGTAAATTAGTATGGAGGTAACTCAAAGAACTAAAAGTAGAACTACCATTTGATCCAGCAATCCCTTTACTGGGTATTTATCCAAAGGAACAAAAGACATTCTATAAAAAGACATCTGCACTCGAATGTTTATAGCAGCACTGTTCACATTTGCAAAGATGTAGAAACAACCCAAGTGCCCATCAATACATGAGTCGATTAATAAAATGTGGTATACGTATATCATGGATTGCTACCCACACATAATAAAATGGTGAACTAATACCTCTTTTATTAACATGGGTGGAACTGGAGCCCATTCTTCTAAGTGAAGTATCACAAGAATGAAAAAAAAATCACCATATGTACTCACTATTAAATTGGTACTATTTGATCAACACTTGTGTGCACATATGGAAGTAACATTCATCAGGGATAGGACAGGTGGTACAGGTGAGTAGGGGATGGTTAAATTCACACCTTACGGGTGTGGTGCATGCTGTCTGGGGGATGGGCACACTTGTAACTTTGACTCAGTTGGTGCAAGGACAGTTTATATGACCAAAGCATTTGTATCCATGTAATATTATGATATAATTTAAAAATTAACAATATGAAAGAGTAATTAAACAAAAAATTATTTTCTACAAGATGAACAAACTGATAAACTGCTGGCTAGATTAACTCAGAAAAAAGTAAAGACCCACATAAACAAAATTCAAATTGAAAAAGGAGACATTACAGCTGATAACAGAGAAATGCAAGCAATCTTCAGGGACTGATATGAGCATTGCACTAACAAACAGAAAAAGCCAGAGGTAATGGATAAATTCCTTATCACATACAACCTACCAAGATTCAATGAAAAAACCTGAGAAAACCAATAATCAGTATTGAGATTGAAGAAAATGTCTCCCAACAATGAAAAGTCCAGGACCAAATGACTTCACTGCCAAATTCTATCAAACTTTCAAAGAAGTACTCACATCAGTTCTTCTCAAAATTTTCCAAAAAAATGAAGAAGAGAGGATTCCCTCTAACATGTTCTATGAGGCCACCATTACCCTAATACCACAACCAGACAAGAAAAAAAACCAAAACAAGAAAACCACAGGTGAATATCCCTGATGAACATAGATGTAAAATTTCTGAACAAAATGCTAGCAAACCAAATGCAACAGCACATCAAAAAGATGATACACCATGATCAAATGGCATTTACACCAGAGACTCAAGGATGGCTCATCGTACATAAATTAATAAGCATAATACATCACATCATCAGAATGAAGAAAAAAGCAATATGGTCATTTAAATCAATGCAGAAAAGTCCTTGCTAAAATTCAACGTCCCATTATTATAAAAACTCTCAAAAACTAAGCATACAAAGAACATATCTCAATATAATAAAAACCACATACAACAAAGCCACAGCTAATATCATCCTCAATTAGGAAAAACTGAAAACCTTTCTTCTAAGAACTGAAAAAAGATAAGTATGCCTATTTGCACCACTCCTGTTCAACATTATAATGGAATTTCTAGCCATAGAAATTAGGTAAGAGAAGGAAATAAAATGAATCCAAATTGGAGGAAAGGAAGTCAAATTGTCCCTCTTTGCAGAAGACATGCTGAAATATCTAGAAAAACCTAAAGATTCTATCAAAAATCTCGTAGATGTGATGAGTAAATTCAGGAAAATTGAAGGATACAAAACCAACAGACAAAAATCAGTAGTGTTTTGATACCCCAAAAATGAACAATCTGAGAAAGAAATCAAGATGCCAATCCCACTTACAATAGCTACAAATAAATACCTATGAATAAATTTTACCATCCATTTTAAAGACATCTATAAGCAAAATTACAAACACTGATAAAAGAAATTGAAAAGGACACAAACAAATGGAACACATCTGGTGTTCATGGTTCAGAAAAATTAGTATCATTAAAATGACCTCACTGCCCAAATCAATCTGCAGATTTACTGCAATGACCATCAAAATACCAATTTCATTTTCACAGAATAAAAATTATTAACATTTATATAGAAACAAAAGTAACACTGAGCAAAAAGAACAGAGCTGAAGGCATCATATAATACTATTTTATTTCAAAGTTTATTATAAAGATATAGTAACCAAAACAGCATGGTATTGGGATAAAAAACAGACATATAGACCAATGGAACAAAATAGAAAACTCAGAAATAAATTTATGTATTCACTGCCAACTGATTTTTGACAAAGGCACCAAGAACATGCACCACTGAAAGGACACCATCTTCAATAAATGGTGGTGGGAAAATTGTATAGTCACATGCAGAAGAATGAAGCTGGATTCCTATCTCTCACCATGTACAAAAATGAACTGAAAATAAATTTAAGACTTAAATTTAATACCTGAAGCTATAAAACTATCAGGAGAAAACAGGGGAAACACTTTAGAAAATTGTTCTTGGCAGAGATTTTATGGCTAGGACCTCAAAAGCAAAGGCAACAAAACCAAAAATAGATAAATGGGACTATATTGAACTAAATAGCTTCTTCACTCTAAAGGAAAAAAATCAACAGAATGAAAAGGCCACTTGTTAAAGGGGAGAAAACATTTTCAAACGTTTCATCCAACAAGGGACTGATATCCAGAATATACAAATAACTCCATAGGAAGAAAATAATCCCATGGATAAGATGGTAAAGGACATGAATAGACACTTGTCAAATAAAGACTTTCAAATGCCCAACAATTAAATGAAAAACATTCTCAGAATCACTAATTATTAAGGAAATGCAAATGGTACATCATCTTACCCCTGTTAGAAAGACTATCAGTAAAAAGAGGTTTTTTTGACATTGTTTACTAGAGATATCAGACATCAGTTCTCCTGTGCAAGAACAAAAGTTAAGGTGAATCATCATAGTTCAATTAGAATGTTAAGAGGATAGTGCTAGAACTTATCAGAAAGATCACAAAAAAAAGCTAGGGCACAGAAAAAGAAGGAAGCATAGGCTGGCAGAAATTGACCCCTGAGCAACTTGGTATTCCATAGAAAAGGTAGGTGAGGGTGTATTTGGCTCCCCTTACCCTGTATCTGACTTCTGGCTCCTGAAATTATGGAGAGCTCTCTGCTCTTATGAGCCCAAACACTGGTGTGGGCAAGAATCTGGGTGCTTCTTGATGGCATTTCACCAGGCTACCAGCTCTCTCAGGGTCACTCACTTTCCCCCCAAGACTTGAACTGTTGGGGACTGCCATACTGGGTGCAAATCTACTGTGGGAATTTGTACTTCCTAGGGACCTTCAGCGCTTGTTTTTTACTTCACTGTATCCCACACAGACACCCCCAGCACCACTTTGGACTGCAGCAGCCACACAGCATGGCTAGACTGAGAGGAGCTACAGAATTCCCAGTGGTCTAGCTCTCAGAATTGCTGATTATAAGGGGAGGGAGAGTGTATTACACCAAAGGAAAAGCTATACTTGTAACAAAGGAAACCATAGTGCATGGTGTGTGTGTGTGTGTGTGTGTGTGTGTGTGTGTGTGTGCCTGAGAGCTCCACTTTTGTGGGCAGAGAGTGGCTGTGCCTCCTTCAATAGAGATGAGGGCCAAGTGCTCAGCTCTGTGAAGTAGTAGTGTGGTACTTCCTCAGTGGGAAGGCAGCCCCAGTGCTTGTGAAGGGACATGGAGAGGGGGACTTCTCCCCACTGCCCACTCCTGCAGACACAGCCAGGGCTGCTCCTATTAGAGTTTGGTATGGGAGCACATGTGGATGGCCATTCCAGGACAATAAGTGGTGACTGTGTCCCCCACCCCAGGCTGTGTGCCCACCAGACTCAACTTCCACAAGGGACCCTCTCCCTCTTGACAAAAAATGACAACATTTCTGAAGATGGACAGCAAAGTCTATCTGATCTGAATATCCTGAGCACTGGGACATAGTGGGATAGGAAGACAGATTGCATTTCTGCCAGTCTGAGCCTTGGAACTGGGGTTGCCCACTTCCATCCCTGCAGAGACATGCGAATTTCACCAGGAGTTTCCCCTTGCCTCGCTCAATGGGCCCAGTCCTTTCACCCACCACTGGCATATCACATATACCCATCTGCTTCTGCCACAGTCAATTCTACCCATGACCACCATTTATTGAGCTGCAGATTGAACTACACAACCCAGTGCAAAAGTTGCTGACAGAAGTGTACAGTGCTAGGGAATGATATAAGCTTCTTGAGTAAGATCTCTGCTATCCTGGCCCTGCAAGAGGAAATAAACTTGATCACGAGCCTAGTACATTATTACTACAACCAGCATCTGAGAAAGCCACTACAGAAAGGCTATCTACAACCATAGAACACATACAGAATCTTTGCCAGTGAAAGTACCTGGAGCTGAAGCCAGGCAGTCAACACAACATGCATTTTAGTCACATCCTCAAGGGAAAAATGTGTTCAAAGAACCGTAAATTAAAAATAAGAAGGTATAGTACATATAGATGAGAAGGAAGCAGAAAATCAATTCTGGCGATATGAAAAAACAAAGTTTTACAATACTCACAAAGGATCACACTAACTTACCAGCAATGAATCCAAACCAAATTAAATCTTCGATCTACCAGATAAAGAATTCAAAGTATTAAATGAAGCTCAATGAGATCCAAGAGAAAGCTAAAAACAAACACATTGAAATCAGAAAAACAATTTAGAATATAAATTAAAAATTTACTAAATAAAAAATTACTAAATGGATAGATTTTTTTTTAAAAAAAGGAACTTCAGAAAATGAAAATCTCATTAAAGAAATTACAAAATAGAGTCAAAATTTTCACAATAGACTACACCAGACAGAAGAAAAAATTTCAAAGCTTGAAGAGAGGTCTTTCAAACTAACCCGTAGACAAAAATTAAAAAAAAAAAACCTTAAAAAGTGACCAAAGCCTTAAAGAAATGTGGGACTATGTAAAGCATACAAACCTATCAGTGATAGATATTCTTAAGAGAGAAAAAGAAAAAGAAAAAAAATTAGAAAACTTATTTGAGGGAATAATTGATTAAAAATTTCCTGCCCTTGCTGGAGACTTAGACATCCTGATACAAGAAGCTCAGAGAACTTCTGAGATATATATTATAAGATGCACTTCACTGAGATATACAGTCATCAGACTATCTAAAGTGAAAGTGTAGGAAAAATTCCTAAAAGCAGCAAGATAGAAGCATCTAATCACCTATAAAAAAAATCCCATCACACTAAAAACAGACTTTCAGCAGAAACCTCACAAGCCAGAAGAGATTGGGGTTCTCTGTTTATTCATCTTAAGCAAAAAAATTGTCAGCCAAGAATTTAGTATTCTGCTAAACTAAACTTCAGAAATCAGTGAGACATAAAGACTTTCCCAGACAAACAAACACTAAGGGAATTTGTTTCCATTAGATTGGCTCTACAAGAAATGCACAAAGGATATCTAAACATGGAAACAAAAGGTTGATATATGGCATCATAAAAACACACAAAAGTATGAATCTCATAGGACTTATAAATCAAGAACACAATAGAGAATACAAGGCAACTGTGTAACAGTTATTATATGAAAGAAGAAAACCTCACATATCAATATTAAACTTGAACATAAACGGACTAAGTGCTCCACTTAAAGATGTGATTGGCAGAATTAATTTAAAATATCCAACCAAATGCTGCTTACAGTAAATCCACCTAACTGATAATGGTGCTGAGACACTCAGGTAAACTGATGGGAAAAGATATTCCATACAAATAGAAAACAAAAGTGAACAGGAGTAGCTATACTTATATGAAATAAAATAGACTTAAAATCAACAACCATAGGCTGGATGCAGTGGCTCACACCTGTAATCCCAGCATTTTGGGAGGCTGAGACAGGAAGTCAGGAGTTTAAGACCAACCTGAGCAAGAGTGAGACCCTCTCTGTATCAAAGTGGGAAAAAAATTAGCTGGGCATGGTGGAAGGCACCTATAGTCCCAGCTAATTTGGAGGCTGAAGAAGGAGGATCACTTGAGCCCAGGAATTTGAGGTCGCAATGAGCTATGATGATGCCACTGCACTCGACCTGGGGTGATGGAGTGAGACTATTTCTCAAAAAAAAAAAAAAAAAAGACAAAGATGGTCATTATATAATGATAAATTGTCCCGGGCCCTGGGACGGTCAGCGCAGACCCTGGAAGGGGGAGTGGGAATTGGGAGGGACAGGAGACACAAGAAATGGAGACAAGACAAAAGGTCTGATCAAGTCTCGTTTATTGGCAGTAGGGCGGAGGCTTAAGTAAGGCAGAAAGAGGAAGTAGAGAAGCGGTGCTTTCCAAGGCGGGAGTTGCTAGGGCAACTCCCGCACGCGGGCTGATCAGAGGGCCACGTCACACGTCACATTGAGGAAATGGAAACTTACAGGCTTAGCGTGGGCTTAAGCGGCCATCTTAGATGAGTTCCCGTCGGGACTCATGGCCCCG
>RJWJ010023158.1:0-25000 GCA_004363605.1 Indri indri
CCTCATTTCTATGTTTCTCAGAGACAGAGAAAGAAAATTAACTTTTAAAGATTTTCTCATCTAAGCCTGAGTGACTCAGAATTTACTTATTCAAGGCAAGATAAAATGAAATGAGTGTGGGCTTCAGAGTCAGGCTGAGAGTCAACTGACACTGACCTCTGAAGGTCACAATCTCTCTGAGCTTCGATTTACTAGTGTGTCAAGTGGCATGAACATTATCCTGTTGCAAGAATTAAATGAGCAGGAACATAAGTCTTGTATGGTCCCTCGGTATACCCCAGAACACAGGGGTCTGTCCCAGACGGTGAGCCCCCTCACCACCAATTCTGTCCCCACTCACGGCATGTCCTCCTTTGTGGCACACGTCCAGACTCCTTATCTGATGATACATTTGTGGGTGCAGAGGTTGCAATTGCTTAATATAAACATCATTATGTTCAAGCTAAACTGCGAGCAGGGAGGCCAGCTCCAGCCAGTCAGCCAGCTACAAAACCCACTAATGGTGGGCTTGCAGGACCGTGCAGGGAGCAGAGCCTGCTCTGTGGTTCCTCTGAAGACCACAATTCACAATCTTGGCATACGCAGCTGGCGACAACATAATTTGGTATAATGGAACACAAACATAGTTTAAAATATGAAAATGTTCACAAACTACAGTTTGGCTATCATTTTATAATAATAAAATTTCATTTAATTCAATAGGAAACTTCCAAACACTAGTCACGGTTGATTCTATGCCTTAAAGACCACCCTGCAGGTCCAGGTAGAGGCCCCATAACTAGCCTCCCTGGGGGCTCTGGGCATGGGCTCAGAGGCCCCTGTGGGGTTGTGGCTGGTGGGCTCAGGCAAAGCCACTGACCTCTCCAGCCCGCCCTCTCCTCCCCCTCTGAATGATAAAGGGGGAAGCAAATCATCAAGGCTGTTCTGAAAAGAAAACAAGGGCTATGGAAACTTCTTGGTAAAGTGCAAATGCCTACACAACCAAGTTGCTTTTATATATACTTATTTTAATTATAAAGTCAAGTTATTATTTAAATATAATTCTGCAAGTAAAAGGGCACTGGTACAATTTGGGAAACAAGGAGAAACTGTAATTCTACAACCTTAACTATAATTAGTGTGTATTATTTATAAAACTATTTCACACATCTGATCAGTGTACATACAGCTTTATCATTTATAATACTTTGTAAGTCCTTCTACTGTTAATCACCCACATATGAGCTGTCGTCACGTCATACACGCTCCCTTCCATTCCTGAATCACTAAGCATAGTCACAGCAACATTCCTTCATCGCAGGGTCAGGCTTCCTATAACCCACCACATTAAACACAGGCACAGAATCACCAACCCACAAGGGAGCAAGGCCTCTGCAGGGCGGGGCTGCCTTCAAAACCCAGAGAGGATACGACCACCCACAGGCCCTCCCCGGACAAAAGGACAGAAGAGACCGAAGCTCAGAGGTGACGAGAAGAGACAAGACAGGCCTTGTAAGTGCCAGGACATGAATGTATTCTGTGTAGGGCCTGAGGCCTCGCCTAGACCAATGACCTGTGACAGAGTTCTTATGACCCTGAGTCACCAAGAAAAGGTCCAAACACATTAAATATACTTTGACTGAAGAAAAGAATAACACCTTTTGGAAGGATTTTCAATAGAATTGGATAAAATCAAATCAAATCAATTAAGTCATTTTAAAGGTATAGTTTGATTAATTAGCAAATTTGCCTAATTAGACATTGCACTTCAAGGGACACCAAAGTTACCGAGCAAGAACTGTGGACCGGGCACACGTGCTGAGCCCCAGGGCCCATTACCTCACGAGCCCTACCATAATCTGTGAGGAAGGCTGTCAGCACCCTGGCGCAATGGACTCAATACATTCCCAAAAAATTCCATGTTGAAATTCTACCTCTAAATTTGATGGTATTAGGAGATGGGGCCTTTGGAGCTAATTAGGTCATGAGGGTGGAGCCCTCATGAATGAGACCTCAGGCCAGGGCACGGTGGCTCACACCTGTAATCCTAGCACTCTGGGAGGCCGAGGTGGGAGGATCGGGAGGATCGCTTGAGCTCAGGAGTTCAAGACCAGCCTGAGCAAGAGCGAGACCCCGTCTCTACTAAAAATAGAAAGAAATTAGCCGGACAACTAAAAACAGAAAAAGTTAGCCGAGTATAAGAGGATCGCTTGAGCCCAGGAGTTCGAGGTTGCTGTGAGCTAGGCTGACGCTGCGGCACTCTAGCCCAGGCAACAGAGTGAGACTCTGTCTGTCTACATATATATATATATGTGTATATATATATAATATATATGAAAGAGACCTCAGAGAGAGCTCTCTCACCCTCTGTCCAGTACGTGAGGACACAAGGAGAGGCTGGCAGTCTCCAACCTGAAAAAAGACGCCCACCAGAACCCAATCATGCTGGCACCCTGCTCTCAGACTTCCAGCCTCCAGAACTGTAAGAAATAAATTTCTGTTGTTCGCAAGTCACTCAGTCTACAGTACTTTGTCATAGCAGGCCAAATTAAGACACCTAGTTTTGGAGACATTGAAGCACTTGGCCAAGGAAGGCCACAGTCACCTAAGTGTGGAGTTGGAACCCAAATCCAGGGTTATCTAACTCCAAAACCATGTTTCTTTCTTTCTTTCCTTACTTTCCTTGTCTTCCTTCCTCCCTTCGAGGGGGTCTTGCAATGTTGCCCAAACAGGTCTCAAACTCCTGGCCTCCAGTGATCCTCCCGCCTTGGCCTCCTCCCTAGTTGCTGGGATTACAAGAGTGAGCCACCAGCTTGGCATCAAAACCATGTTTCTAACCTTCAATACCTTACTACAATATTACCTTTCTTCTGCAGGAAGTGAAAGTTACATACTAATCTCATAGATCTGTAAGCCTAAACCATATGGAAAGAGAAGTAGAACCCAGGCGGCTGCTGCATTACCAACCAAAAACGTAAACTCAAGCAAAGAGACTGAGTCAAGATTGAGGCCATTCCCACCTGGAAACCCCTCTCATAAGAGGGTTGAGCCACTGCTCAACATCAATGGCAATCCTTGAGCTTCCAGGGACATAACTGACCTTTATGAAAATGAGCCACCTGAATCACCCCTCCCCTATCTGCATCCCTGACTTCTCAACTGACATTTTGCTTTCGAAATCTTCATCCGGTTATGTTTAATACTTGGAAATGGCTCCCCATTGAACTCCATCCTCCAGAAGACCCCAACCCCCAAGCTTGGCATACAAGGCATGACACAACCTGAAATTTTCCTCCTCCCACCCACAGCAGCCCCTCTCACACCATGCCACTTGCACCCCACGTTCCTTATGACTCTGCAGCTCTGCCTAGAACACTCCTCCCCATTGGCTGCACCTGGAGAGCACCTGTGGCTCTGGGAAACCCCTCCAAAGTCACCTCCCTGAAGATCAGCTCTCTGCAGTGTCCTGAGGGCAGTCAGACCCACCCTCCTTTGTCCCCCACAACTCTGTACGTACTCCCATCTGGTATTGTCACGATGAAATACGATTGTTTCTAGGCCTACTTCCTACACTGAGCTGCCTACGCAGAGCAAGACAGTCACGTTAGTCTCAGGTGGACAGAGCCATGGGCAGAGCTGGGGCACCACATACATAGAGGCCAGAACATCCCTTTCGACCCACCTCGCCCATGGCCTTTCACCCACAACGCTCCCTCCACCAGCAGCTGAAATATCCTCCAAATGCTCTCAACCCAGGAAATAACGTGAAAATAAAAAGCAGGTACTTCCACATGGAAGCTTAATGGAGTCCCCCAATTCACTGCTGACAACTCTGCCGCTCTGATATTTATATCACATATAACCTGACAGGAGGACAGGTGGATTCCTCCACACATTCCCCGCATTTGAGTGATACCTACTGCGTGCAGTACTATCAACTTCCACGTCTGAGCATTCAAAACTTTTTTTTTTTGAGACAGAGTCTTGCTCTGTCACCTCGACTAGAGTGAGTGGCGTCATCATAGCTCAGTGTAACCTCAAACTCCCAGGCTCAAGTGATCCTCCTGCCTCAGCCTCCCAAGTAGCTGGGATTAATGTGCCACTGCACATGGCTAATTTGTTTTTTCTATTTTTAGTAGAGATGGGGTCTCACTCTTGCTCAGGGTGGTCTCAAACTCCTGACCTCAAGCAGTCCTCCCGCCCTGGCCTCTCAGAGTGCTAGGATTACAGGCGTGAGCCATCGCACCCAGCCTCAAAACATCTTTACTATAATTTTCATCAGAAACCATCTAACATCTGCAAGGCTTTAAAAGTTTAGAGTTGTTTTACACACATGAGCTCTTTATATAGCTGAGACTCTGTACTGTTAATAAGCTGAAAAAAATCAGTTCATAAAATATTAGGAATCTAGCCAGAAGGCCACAAGAAGCCACTGTTGGACAGTCCTGGTCACTGGCACATCCACACCCAACTTCCAAACCCACCCAGTGGCTCTGGGCCCAGGGAGAGGCCTCCCAGGCTGCAGGGACCATCTCATCTGGGAGGACATATTTGGATGGGACAAGTCAGACATTTGGAATTTTCACTTAACATTTATTTCACTACTTTCTCAAGTGCTAAGCAACTGAGAAGTAATCATTCAATGTACTCTTTAATCAATAAACATTAAATAAGTCTGCTCAAAATGCTCAAGTCCTACAATTTGTCCCTATGAAAATTGTGGCAAGAAAAAATAACAAAAACAAAATAAGTAACCTTTTCACAATCAGACAGAAAGGTGTTTAGTGATCCAAATTCAGACAGAAAAACAGTCCTTTCAGCAGATGAACTAATAGTTTCCTCTGCAAGCGCCACATTCTGGGATATTTACACTGCCAAACCTAACTCGTAATGACAACCACCAAGGAATCAAAACCTAACGGAAAAGCCCCAAGCTGGCAACCAGGAGCCCCAGTTCTGGTCCCAGGACAGGACTCTGGCTGTGTGATCCTATCAAAGTGGTGGCCGAGCCTGGCACCCCTTTTTTCATCACAAAAAACAGGTGGCTTCATCTGCTGCCACTCATACCACTTGGAAATGTTATAAGGACAAAAAAATGAGAGGTGAAAGTGCTTTGGAATGTGTGTCTTCTATAAATACAAGTCACCATTATTATTAGCTCAAAGAGGACCAGGAAAATAGGATTACAGAATATTAGAGGTGAGAGGGAGCTTAGAGATGGAATGATCCAGTTCTTAATCTGTCTCCAGGCCCCTAAAGCTGTCCACGTGTGCTTTCTGGGAAGGGGTCACAGTTGTTATCAGATTCTCAAAAGGTTAAGAACCCTTAAACCCTTCATTTTACAAATGTGAAAACTGAGACCTTAAGATCTGTATTGACTGTTCCAGACCTCAGCATTAGTTAGGGAAAGGCTGGACAAGAGCCCAAGGCTCCTAGTCTTCATCCACGCTCCTCCCGCTCTGCCATCCCATATCTTGGGAAGGAAAAGAAAAAAAATAAAAATAAATCACATAAATTGTATACAGCCACAGAATATGTTACATAAGCCACTGTACAGGCAGTTTCTAAAGTTATAGCAAGTTTTTATCCTTATTTATCCTTCTTAAGACTTCTTGCTGAGGTCTTTGATAGTGAAGATGCCAATTTATTCATTTTTATATTCTCATCTCTGTCTAGTTCAGTGCCTGGAGTGGAGAAACATACAAATAATTCTTGGCTGCATGGTGGCTCACGCCTGCAATCCCAGCACTTTGGGAGGCTGAGGCAGGAGGGTCACTTGAGGCCAGGAGTTCAAGACCAGCATATGAACATAGCAAAACCTCATCTCTACAAAAAGTAGAAAAATTAGCTGGGTATGGTGGTATGCACTTGTAGTCCCAGCTACTCAGGAAGCTGAGGCAGGATGATTACTTGAGCCCAGGAGTTTGAGGTTGCAGTGAGCTATGATGATGCCACTGCACTCTAGCTGAGGTGACAGAGTGAGACTCTGTCTCAAAAAAATTAAAATAAAAAAGGCTTCATTCTAAGAAGCAACAAAATAAGACTACATGATGCTTTGTTAGTTTTATTAAGCAAACAGATATAGGTGCAATAATGGGAATAAATGCAAGTCAATACATAATTTAAGAAGTGAGATTTTTGGTTTTATGTGTGTTTTTAATCAAAATACCAAAACATGTGCTCTCAGATAGCTGCTGCCCCTCAAGGAGTCACCCTTGGAACTATGTAGATGCCAAAAATGTTGCGCTGTGCAGAATACTTTCAGAATTCTTCTTTTAAGACTATCTCCATGCTGGGCACGGTGGCTCACACCTGTAATCCTATCTCTCTGGGAGGCTGAGGCAGGAGGATAGCTGGAGCTCAGGAGTTCAACAACAGCCTGAGCACAGTGAGACCCCATCTCCATAAAAGAGGAAAAAAAAAAAAAAGTACACAAAACAACAAAACCCAGCCAGGCGTTGTAGCATGTGCCTGCAGTCCCAGCTACCAGGGAGGCTGAGGCAGAGGATCGCTTACAGCCCAGGAGTTGGAGCTTGCAGTAAGCTACAATGGCATCACTGAACTCTACCCAGGGATACCGAGTCACACTCTGTCTCAACCAAAAAAAAAAGAAAAGGACTATCTCCACTCATCAGACAGAGCACAATCACCTGAATACTAAAAATCTGAAGAAATCCCTGCACAGTCATCCCAGGGACGACCACTGGACCTATCAGGAGTCGAGCTGCAGACACAGATGGACATGCTTTCAGGTATGTGAAGGATCACTGCCGTGGCCATGGAGACAGAACTGTACTTGTGCAATGCAAGCTGACTTCATAACTGAGGCATTGCTGCCTGCCTTCAGGTATGCAGCTACATTTCAAACAATCTAATTGGAAAAAAACTGAGCCAGCACTATCACTCACATGAACGTGGTCATTACCCGCATTAAGCAGCCTCCACAAAGCTGCCATCACAATCTGATGGCAGATAAGGCAGGTCCAAGTCAGCTGGGAGGAACAGGTGAGGGTGGCCAGAGAGCACTTGGTAAATGTTACTGTGATCTCTAAACACAAGGTGCCATTGCTATTATTAAAGAAACTTTGCGATCTTTTCGATATTCCATAACATCCTGGAACCATCGATGACCCCTTCAGAGACAGGAAGCCTGAACATCATGCCAGGCTTAACTCAGTCAGCATGGACTTTCAAGGGATGAGAAGAAGCAAAAAGCTAAGGACAGATGCCTTTCTGCTCTCTTCCCAGAAATGCCTGGCTGTCAGAGATGTGGACCAGGTGCCCAGGACTGGAGAAAGCCAATTTTATCTCCCTGAAGCAGGCTACATTGGAAACCCAGATATTGTTTTTCACATATGCATACTCTCAGATTATTTAATATTATGACCTGTCATACATTTGAAACTAAAGGTAGTGAAGTTCCAGTTCCCAAAACGGTATGAGCTAGGGATACCATTTCCATTCAAATGAGTTGTTATTCTTCTCCAAAAAAGTGAACAAAGTGCAGACCTAATCACTCATCTGCTCTTCTGTGTTACGTTACTTTCCCAAGTAATAAATATCAGCAGCCTAATGGCCAGTTTCTTTAAAGCTTCAAGACTATTATCAAAAGAAAAACAGACCACAGAAAAGTGTTTAATGTAGTGGCCTCACATCTCAACTAGCACAACCTCACCAAGGAGACTGCCAAACTCCAGCATTAAGTTGAAATGCACACAGATGAAAGTTTTCCAGAATCAAGAGAAATCCAAGTCGCACTGGCACACATTCAATGCCTCTATGAGGAAGCTGCACGCAGGCAGGCTCATGAATCAAGTGCAGTAAGAACGTTTTGGGCAAGAACAGGAGGGCTGGCATTCAACTGCCCACATGATTGGTTCCCTTCCCCTGGAGGGTTAAAACAGAACTTCAGCACATTGGAATAACTGCAGAGGGAGGCACTGAAGAGGAGGAAAGGAAGGTGTGAGCTCACTGTCTGTAGCTCAGGTTTAAATTCTTTGAGCTGGTCTCTTGATTTTCATCAGGACAGCCAGGGAGTGTTTGGTAAACAGGTAATGAGTAGCCCAGGAGACTCTGAGTAGCTTACCCTCCTTAACCACAAAAACACCCACAGCTGGGGTAAAGGAGAGAAGAAGAGACCCAGGAATGGTGCACACACCCTACCCAAGGCCACCTTCCCTCAGGCACCCAACCGGACAGTGGAATCCCCAGGGCGTGTCCACCTCAAAGGCTGTGGCTGTGGCTGTGTGGGCCCAAGGAGACAGCACAGCTTGCTTCCCTGACCGACTCCTTCTGAAAAGAAAATCGACCTTCTCCGATGGAGAATCAATGAAATTCAGCTGCGGAAATCACTACCTCTCCAGCGGAGGACCTCTCAGGATGTCCCGCCAGGCTCAGAAGCTCCAGAGGAGGAGGGAGGGAGTTCACATTTCCGATTCGACGATTTCAATGGGGAAACTCCAAGGGTCAAAAGGGCGAACACCCCTAGCCTCCCCTGCCTGGGCCCCAGCCTTAGGACCTGCTGGAGGAAGGGCTTTGCTGCCCCCACCTTCCCCAGACACACACACTGAGCCAGGACAGGGAGAGTGGGGAGGAAGGAAATGGAGGACGGTCGTCAAAGCGCCCCAAGGGCGCATCCGCAAGTGTCCCGCCTGCTCTCGCGCGCTCCTCCACGCCACCGTGGGACCGAGCCCCGCCCTCTAACTGGCGCTTCCCAGCCACTCCGCTCCTCCGGCGCGGCGCCGCGCCACCCCTCGCTCACCGCGTGTCCCGCGTGAGCCTCTGCACCCCTTGGCTTCCCAGCCTAAATCGCGCCCCTCAGTGCCTCCTGAGGTCGCCCATCTGCCCCTCCTGCAGCTGCCTACAGACGCCCCCCATTACAGCCCGTTAGCCCCCGTCGCCCCGCTGCCGTACTTCTCTCCAGCGGCCCCGCCTCGGAACACTCGCCAGCTCCCACCCCTTCCCCCAGCGGATCCCACTCGCCCCCCGGCTGCCCCCAGATGCCTTCTCCGCACGCCCCCTCCCACGGAGACAGGAAGTTCCGCGCCCGCGCGGCCCAACACACTTCCCTGCGGCCGAGGAGCTCCGAGCGGGCCCGGCGCGGCGGCCCTGACAGGGCGCGGGCCCGGCTGCCACCAGTGCCCCCGGGTCCCGCCCGCGGCAAACCAACCGTCGCGGCGCGCCCCTCACCTCGGCCGCCGCTCGCCTCCGGCCTCTCCGCGCACCCTCCTGCGGCAGCGACGGCGTCTGCACCCTCGACTCCGGCCCCGGCTCCCGCCCTCGCTCCGGCCGCGCTGCCCAGCCCTGCCCAGACCCGCAGCGGCCGCTTCTGCCGCCAGCCGCGACCGCCCCGCCCCCGCCGCACCCGCTGTGCTCGCCCCATTGGCTGCCGGGCGCCGAGCCCCGCCCCATAGCCTCTTTGGCGCCCTGGATTGGGCCAGAAGAGCGAGGAGGCGGCACGCCCCCTAGTGCGCACAAGGGACCTTCCCTGAGCACACATTGGTGGCTTCTCCTGTCAATGAGAGGGAAGTGCCTATTTAATGCGCTGAGAGGGCGGCGGGGGTCGTTTTCAGGGACTCGCTCCTCCGTGGTCAGAGTTTTGCGGCTTTGTCGGCACCCAGGAGCGCAGGGCGTGGCAGGGCAGCACCTCACCTGACTGAAAGCTCGGGGAAGGTAGTCTTTCAAAAAGTTTCCTCTCCTATTGGACTCGGAGAAGCTAATGCCATCAGGGTTTCCTCAGACTTGTGCCATAAGAGTATATTCCAGGCCGGGCGCGATGGCTCACGCCAGGCATGGTGGCGCATGTCTGTAGTCCCAGCTACTCGGGAGGCTGAGGTAGAAGGATCGCTTGAGCCCAGGAATCTGAGGTTGCTGTGAGCTAGGCTGACGCCACGGCACTCACTCTAGCCCGGGCAACAGAGCAAGACTCTGTCTCAAAAAAAAAAAAAAAAAAAAAAGTATATTCCACTTGAGCCCTCTGGTTTAAACAGGGCAGGGGGGGAAAAAAACAAAAAACAAAAACAGGGCAGGGATATGTAGCTGCCAGAGAGTGCATATGGATGGCAAGACGCCAGGCAGTGTATACACATTCTAATTCTCACAATAACCTTGCTTGATGGGGTATTAGCCCCATTCTACAGAGGGAAATAATGAGTAAAAACGACTAACATTTACTGGGCACGATCTTAAGCACTTTCTAAGCATTGCTTCGTGTAATCTGTGTGGAAAGGATGGTAAGAGTACACCCAAGTGAGAATGTAAGAAACTGACACCAGCTAACTTGCTGGGGGTGGGTGATTTGGAGTAAAGAGAGCAAGTGGTGGAGCTAGGATAGGAAATCCAGGTCAACTCAACCCTAGGACCCTGCTGGTCTCACCTCACCACCTTGAGAATAATAATGAGGACTGTGTAGCAATCTGGAAAAATGCTTCAACTAAAACGTTAAAAGCGAAAGCCAGATACAAAATTATAGGAACTCTAGAATTGCTACTACATATGGATAGGGACTGGAAAAGTCCACAAAGGAATATAGTGTCGTTCACTTTCTAGACTGCTTGCTCTGTTGCATGCATTGTCCTTATGATAATAACTGAGAAAGAAAAGAACCAACATGTGGTGCCAGGACAAACCACTTCCAGCTACTCCCTGCCCATTCTCAGGACTCAAGACACCCCTGGAGCGTGTGTGGAACCAGCCATCAGCTGGGACTCCCAGCTCTGTCGGACCTGGGTAAGTTGGGCTTTCACCACAGTTCCATGCCCTGTGAAGGCCCAGAGCCTGTTCCAGGGTTCCTGAACAAGTGTCTGCCACCTGGCCTCCTGCCGTCCCCTGCACTGCACACTCACCGGCCTCACCACCATCCCCTTCGACAGTTGCACACGCACGCAAGTCCCGCTTCACACCGAGCACTGGAGAGCCTCGCAGGGGTTCCTGGAGACTGGAAGCCACAGGGAGTCAAGCCTGGCACTGCCCTGCAGTGAGACAGGATGGCTTGTGAGCCCTTTCAGCCTCCTAGTCCCAGGGGCCACTACCTGGTCACGGGCCCATGCAGCACTCTGGCCACTTCACACGCCATTGGCTCCCTTCATTCTTCCTTCTTTCCTCTCCTTCTCCTTCTCAAGACAACACGAAACTGCTCTCATTGTCTTATGCCGGCAGTCTGACATCATTGCCTGAACTCTCTGGGTCCTGACACCTCCTGTCCTGGCAGCTCATCGGGGGATTTTTCCAAAGAAAGCTCCCCTTTGCCAGCTGTGAACAACCCGACTTTGCTCCCCACAAACACCTCGCGACCTTGCACCCAGCCCCCTTCTTCAGTCGCATTCGAACGGCCTGGAGCCCAGTCTGGCCCCTGCCCCTTTCCAGCCAAGGGGCCTTGGGCAAGTCACTGTGGCTCTCTGCTCTTCTTTGTCCCTTTTGTGACATGGGGGTGGGGACAGAGCAGCTGGGTTGTGATGAAGAGTCAAAGTGTGGAGAGCAGTTCCGGGTACGTGGCTGTGAGTGCTCAGTGTCTGTGCAGCGCACATGTCATCATGCTTCATCAACTGCACTTTTGTCCCTGTCTTCCCGCAACTGTGCCCATGGCCACAGCGCCATCTGAGGCCGAGGCTGACCAGGTTAGTCCTTTATTAACCATTTCCCACTAAGAAGCCTGGAAAAACAGATGGTCCAGGTTAAAGCATACTTTCACAGAGAACAAAACATGAAAGAAAGAAAGAAATCCAGGTATAGTCGTATTGCTACGAATACCGTGATACATGTGTTTCTTTCAAGAAAAAAATCATAGTCTATTACAGACATTCCCTCAATAATCAATTCCAATATTTAGAATGTGCTGGGCAGGGGAAGGGGTTTAGGGGGGTGGACCTAGACCTGTGAAGATCTGGCAAGGACATAGGGTCTAGAACGAAGTGGGGGGGCAAAAGGTATTGAAGACAGCAAAGTTTAACTGCGCCAAGGTGGATGGAGGATGACAGAGAGCAAAGGCCCAGAGGCAAGATGTCCTGCTCTCCAGGGAGAGAGGAAGGTTCCGTTGCCTGAGCATTGCAGTCGAGAGAAGCAAGAGGAAATAAAGTGGGGACAGCAGCTGAACAGCGAGGGGCTGTGTGACCCTGGCAAGTTACTTCACTACTCTGGCCCTCAGTTTCCTCAACTGTAAAGTGGGTACAATCACAGAACCTAGTGCCTAGGGAAACTGAGGATTTGTGAGTTCACGCCTGCAAGAATGCCTAGGATGGGGCCTGGCACAGCTGGTGGGAGTAAGTGTGTTGAAGGATGCCTACGCATTTCGTAAAAGTGCTTCAGGTACTTCTTTTTTTAAAAGTGTGATTAAAAGACAGAAAAAAAGACAAACCGAAGAACATGTGCTCTGCACCAACTGTTAATATTTTGGAGACATCAAAGAGTTAACCATTGCAGCCAGAGGAACACATTTCTGGATATACCTCAGAGTGAAGCACTCCCCTGGCAAGTGCGCGTAAAGATCTGAATTCCTTGTAAATGTGTCATTGATTCGGAGGCAGTTACCCAGTCTTTCTTGCTTTGTTTTGTTTTGTTCCAGTCTGGCCTGAGCTCGCTGGTCTGCTCACGTAAGATTGTACCAGCAAGTACAACGCTCCACTCACACTTGCCACGCTCAACTGGAGCCTGGTCCCTGCCAGAGGCGGATATGGTACTTCGTATAGACAGGACTTCCCAAAGCGGACACCGCCAGGACGCCCCAAAACACTCCACTTTTCACAAGTTCTTTGGTTTGTTTATTATGCCTCACGCTGTTTGAGAGCACCACTCCTGATGGATACTTTAGTCTAACTTTTACTAAGTGGAAAAGCTCATTTGGAGAGCTCAGGGTTACAATGTTACCATTTGTCCCAGAACCAAGTGTCAACAATTTCAAAGCTACTGATTGAGACTTAGAATGAAACCTAGCATTGCCTGGACTTTACGTGATACATTGTAAAGTGTTTTCTACCATGTGATGAAGATATGAACTCCCTCTGACACTCCCTCCTGAGTCCCTGCCATGCAGGAGGATGTGGAGGTCCCGGAAGCCAACAATGATTCATTCCATTCTAAATCCAAAGTATCATCTTACCCTTTGTGAGCTCCTGGATTAGATCGATTGAAGAGCAGCCTGCAATTATAAAATAAGATTTTTTCAAAAATGTTATCAACTGCAACTATTTCTGTGAATCCAGATTTTCTTGATACAAAATTAAATTAGGTGCTGAGGCTAATTTTTCTAAAAAACTGCAGTCTCAACATGTGCATTCATCAAAAGGGTGACATTGCTCTTCCTGGTTTACTTTATCACAAACAAAGTTTATAAACTTGAACTTATAAAATAACTTGTACACCAATGCATACATTATTAAATAAACGTACACCAATAAAAAAAGAACACTGCTATTGATTGCATGTAAGATTTCCTTGAAAGAGGCCCAGAGTTAAAAACATAAGGAAGTTAAGAACCATGGTTGCAGGGGAGTTGTCAAGGGCTGCTCTTGGCCCCCAGACCATCGGTTGCCAAAGGTCCTGCTGGACAGGCAGGACCTGTCCCCACCCGGCTGTTGGATTGCCATCTGTGAAAGACTGAACAGAGCCTTGGCCAAGCTCTCCTCCCAGCCTGGACTCTGCCTTAGAGGCATCCATGCCTCATCTGGAGGGACATGTCAGGAGGGGTGGTCTTGGGCCTGGGATTACATGTGGCACAATGCCACAGACAAAATAGAGTGCAAGAAGCATTGGTCCCACAGACACCCCCACACACACATACTCTCTAAGTATTTAATTGGGTCCCAATCACTTCCTGAGGTCTGAGAAAGGAGGAGAGGCCTGGGTGACACAGGCCCAGTTTTATCTTCTGTTAAAAAGGGTTTTCCCCCAGCAGTTAGGAAAGCCTGATTACATTAAGCCAATTACAATTCAGTCAAAGGCTCAGAGGTTCCCAGTTCTTTTCTTTTTAAATATTCAGTACAGGCTGGGCACGGTGGCTCACGGCTGTAATCCTAGCACTTTGGGAGGCCAAGGCCGGAGGTTTACTTGAGGCCGTGAGTTTGAGACCAGCCTGAGCAAGAGTGAGAACCTGTCTCTACGAAAAATAGAAAAATTAGCTGGTGTGGTGCAACTGTAGTCCCAGCTACTCGGGAGGCTGAGGCAGGAGGATTGCTTGAGCCCAGGATTTTGAGGTTTGCTGTGAGCTGTGATGATGCCACGGCACTCTAGCCTGGGCAACAGAGTGAGACTCTGTCTCAAAAAAAAAAAAAAAAAGAAAGAAAACCTTTGTTGTGCGGGCTGTCCTGTGCTTTGGAAGGAGTCTAGGCACATCCCCAGCCTCTACCCACTCAATGCTAGGAGTACCCCATTGTGACAACCAAAATGTCACCGGGGTGGGGAGATTGCCCCAGTTGAGAACCCCTGCTCTACACGCTACAGCCCTGGTAGACAGGGCTGATTGCTACCCCCTACCCGCTGCATGCCTCAGTTCACTGCTGAGCTCAACAACCCCTTGTTGAATTATTGAATGAAGGTCTCAGCTTTGGCAAACACGTCCTAAGGGTGACTGCATACAAAGCAGCCTGCTCACTCTGCTGCCTTCTTAACAAACTGTTTCAGTTACTTGGGTCTTCAACAAATTGTCAGTAAACAAGACAGAAAAACACCTCACATGCTGGTCAGCCCGAGTGACTGCCAGTCTCTGAGCCCAAAGGGCTCTCACCCAAACCTTGTCGACTGGTCCTCAGGACTATGCTCAGGTGTCGCATCCTCTAGGAAGCCTTTCCTGATACCCAGTGTCCCTCCCCAGTACCATGAGTGGCTTTTGTCATGTTGCACTGTCATTGTGTATGTGTAGATATAATTTGTGTAGGTATAAGTACACATGCATATACATTTTAAAATGTACAACAGGGGATTTAAAAGAATAATAATATTCCAGTCTTATTAGATTAGAAAAAAAATAATATTTACTGACTGCCCACCAGGAGCTAGGCTCTGTTCTCGTGTGAGCCCCTTCACAACGACCCTATGAGGCACATGTCTGAGATGAGGAGCACTTGGGGCATCCCGCACAGCTGGGAAGGAGCTCCGCCACGGTGCTGCCTCTGTGGGTACACACTGTCATGGGTTACTGTGTCGCCTAAGAAGCTATGTTAAAGTCCTAACTTTGGTACCTATGAGTATGACCTGATTTGGAAATAGGGTCTTTGCAGATGCAATTGATTAAGATGGGATCACACTGCAGTAGGATGGGCCCTTAATCTATGACTGGTGTCCTTATAAGAAGAAGAGAGGGGGCAGAGACAGACGGGGAGAAGATGGCTGCGTGACCATGGAGGCAGAGCCTGGGGTGATGCATCTACTAGCGAAGGACGGCCAATGATCAGCAGCAACCCCCAATAGCCAGCAGAGGCAAGGAAGGACTTTCCCTACAGGTTTCAGAGGGAGCACGGCCCCGCCCACACTTGGTTTGGACTTCTCACCTCCAGAACTGTAGGAGAATAATAAGTTTCTGTTGTTTTAAACCACCCAGGTAATTAACACCCACACCAACATTTCTTAGGGGTAAGACCATGGTGATCTTTTTTTCTTTCCTATCTACTTTTTAAGGTATTCTTTAATGAGCATGCATACCTTTCCTACTGGGGAGAAAATTAACTGAATTATTAAAAACAAACAAAGAAACAATCAAACAGCAAATTGTGTCATAATCGTGTGCCCAAGAACTTAGCAAACATCCCCTCCTGTCATCCTGGGACAAAGGCAGAGATGAATTGGAATCCACCCCCCACATACCCTTTATAATCCATGTGGCTTTGGGCAAGTCTCACTCCTCAGCCTCCATGTCCTCATCTGGACTGGGAACAATGGCCCAGCCTTCTTCACAGGTGCTGTCAAGGAATTCAGCGTGCACAGGTGTGGAAGGTGCTCAGTGACCGGCACACAGTAAGATCGCTAGGCTGGTGCTGGTTATTGGCCCAGCTGTCCTGTCCCATCTCTGACTGTAGAGACATCTCCTTGTACATTTGTAAAAGAGGAGAGCAGGCAGCCGAGGTGCTGGCAGGCCCCACGCCAACAAGCTGGCTCCCAACTCCCTCCCTCACCACACTCCCTGCCCTGGGGGAGCCAAGCCAAGGGGTTCTGCCTCCCGAGAGTGGACATGTTTCAGGGGAGTTGGACTTTCAGCTCCTGTGAGCACCCAGCCCCCTGGTGTTATCGCCCACAGAGGAATGCAGGCTCCATCTCCCCACCCTGCCCCTGCATTCCCTCCCACGGCCCTCTGCCCCTCCCAGGTGCCATTCCTGCCCCACCCCCTCTGCAGGAGTCTCTGACCAGGTCAAAGGCCCATCAAAACCCACTCTCCTATCTGAACAGCCCCCTGGGGGCAGGGGTGGGCAAGGCCAACTCCCTGTCAAGTTCCAGCAACTCCTCTGCCCTGAGGACTGCCCAGGGTCAGCCCCTGTCTCTTCTCTGGGTCTGGGCCACAGATGGTGCATCCTGGCCCATGTGGGTCACTGAATCATCTGACCTACAACTCTGGCCACCACATGGCAGAGGCTCAGAAGCATGCGAGGAAGGAACATTCAGAGGGAGAGTGGACCACAATGGGCGGGCCAAGATAAGCAGGCCTGGGTGGCGATTTCACACCGAGGTGCAGTATTGGGCAGGGTGTGGGCAGGGAGCAGAGAGTGGCAGGAGGAGGCTATGTCATGCACTTGGGACCTCAGAACATCAAAGCTAGAAGACCCCAAAGGATGGCCAGTTGAGTCCTAGTGAGTGGCCCGAGGTCTGCCAGCCATTAGAGACCCCCCTCAAACTCGGGCCCGTTCCCGCTCCAGTATTCTTTCCCCGCACCAACCCCCCCTCTCCCTCCAACTTAGCTCAGCACACATGTAAGGCTGTGTCTACTGTGCTAGCTATGAATGAAAAATGCACACTCCCCAGCTTCAAGAGACTCTGCTGGAGGAGAGGTTGAGAGCCAGGCGTCCTGGGGGACTCGGAGGAGGAGTCTGAGCAGGTCCTGGAAGGTCAGCAGGACTGGGAAGGACATCGCAGGGGGAGAGGCAGTGGGCGCCAAGAGTGGAGAGCTGGAGCCGGCGGGTCCCTGAAGACCCTGAGCAAACAACCTCCTAACAGTTTAAGAGCCAAGGTCACAGTGGCCGAAGGGGCCTGAACCAGTGCCCAGCCTGGGCACCATCTCACGGACACCTCTAGGCATGGGGGTCCTGGCAGCCACTGGGCAGGAGAACAGGCCCAGGCCCCTCCTGCTGTCCCTCTGGCAGGCACTGAAAACACCCTTCCTGTTGTGACAGCTCCATTCTCTGTGCAACTGGTTCCAGCAGGGTTTCAGATTGCAGCACGTGCTCATTAAGGCTGGTGGAGGTATCATGTGGGCCCTGGGGAGAGCCCGCCCCCCTGCACACCTGCCAAGCCCGGCCTGGGTTAATTACAGGGCACAGCATTCCTGCTGTGTGCCCAAACAGTGGGCACCCAGAACCGAGCCCTTCCTGGGACTGCCCTGGGACCCAGCCACCCACTCACTCATGCTTGCAGCTGGCGGGTCAGCCAGTCAGGTGCCTACTGGGGCAGACCCTGCACCAGGTGCCCAGGGAGGGTGCAAGGAGCTGAACTGGCTGCCACCCAACTGATCCCCTTCCATGGTGGCCAGCTACATGCTCAGTGTTCCTCACAATAACCCCACTTTGCCTGTGAGGAAATTGAGGCTCAGAGAGAAAAAGGCCACGCAGCTCTCGTGTGGTTCCAGAGCCACGCCCTTCTCACTCCCCCGAGCACTGGCCTTGGAGCCAGGCTGGTGTCAACAGCGTGTGTCCAGGGCTTGCTAGTGCGGCACCCTCACCCATCCAGCCCCCAGGCTCAGACAGATGGTCAGATGGCGCTCCTCCTTGGAGACCCTCCTGGGAGACCCTCCTGGGAAGCCTCAGACCCACCCCCCATCCCTCCCTGGAAATGCCACGCTGCTTCCTGAGAAAGCGAACTCGTCTCCTAGGATGCTTCTCCTGCCCTTTGTCGGTCAAACGGCAGTCAGGTAACTTTTGCATTGTTTTAAAAGCACCTGGCCTCCCCTTCCCAGCCAGATGACAAGGCACCTGAGGCAGGGGCCATACCCCATGCCTAACGGTAGGGGAGGGGCCCAGAACGAGCCACCAATCCTTCCAGAGACCATGAGGTAGGAGTTACCCTCCCGATGCACCAAAGAGGAAAGTGAGGCTCAGAGAAGCGGAAAACCTTGCTCACGAAGGTGAGGGTGGTGCCATGGTCTGAATGCAGCCATCTCAGACCTGGCCTCTGAGGCCCCCACCCAGGTTAGACCTGACCCAGGCCCCTATTCCCGCCACCCAAGCCGGGTCCTGGGAACTGTTTGCGGACCAAATCCTCAGTGTGTGCTCTTCGGTAGCCGATGCCACGTCGCCAGTGGCCGGCTCACCCACAGCACTGGCAGGATAGGAAGTTTGACAAACCTCTGCTGTGGCTGGGGCCTTTGGGGAGGAAAAGAGGGGAGCGAGGAGTCTTCCCAAGGAAGAACACAGAAATGGGACAGAATAAACATCCTCAGCGCTGTAGAGAAAAGGGCAGTGACATATATATTTTTAAATAATAGACTTTATTTTTTTAGAGCAGTTTTAGGTTTACAGAAAAATTGACAGGAAAATCAAAAGATTTTCCACCTACTGCATCCCCCAGACCAGTGTCCTCTGTCATTTACATCCTGTGTTAGTGCGGTCCCTTTGCTACAACTGATGAACCAATTTTGATACATCGTTATTAACTCAAGTTCATAGTTTACATTAGGATTCACTGGGTGTGTTGCACAGTCTGCGGGTTTTGACCCATGCATGTGTCCCTCATTGCTGTATCATACACAGGAGTTTCAACACCCTCAAAATCCCCTACGCCCCATCTACTCACCCCTCCCTCTCCACCTCCACACCCCTGGCAGACACTGATCGTTTTACTGTCTCCGTGGTTTACCCTTTTCCAGAACGTCGTGGAGTCAGGATCATACAGTATGTGGCCTTTGCAGTTGGCGTCTTTCACTTAGCAGTGTGGTTCCTCCAGGTCTTTTTTTTTCCTTTTTTAGTTTTTAGAAACAGGATCTTGCTCTGTCACCCAGGCTGGAGTGCAGTTGTACAATCATAGCTCACTGTAACCTCCAGCTCCTGGGCTCAAGCGATCCTCCCACCTCAGCCTCCTAAGTAGCTGGGACTACAGGCACTGCCACCACACCCAGCTAATTTGTTTTTTACTTTTTGTAGAGACAAGGTCTCACTATGTTGCCCAGGCTGGGCTCGAACTCCTGGCTCAAATGATCTTCCCACCTCAGCCTCCCAAAGTGCTGTGATTACAGGCGTGAGCCACCGCGCCCAGCCATGGAAATGTGTTTTAATTGGGCTTTAGGAATGAGCAGCATTTCAGCTGGGGGCCAGGGAGTGCGTGCCAAGTCCGGGTATAGCATGACCTGTGGCCCTGAGGCAGGGCCGTGACGGGGACTGGGGGGCACGATAGCTAGGCAGGAGGATGCCCTGAAGTTTCAACTGCATCTGCAACTGGAAAGGCCCCTCCAGGCCAAGTGGCAGGATCGGGCAAGGGGCGGGCTGAGGTCCGATGCTCCAGGGACACTCCCAGGCTGAAGAGATGCCTGCGCAGCTGTTAGCCAAAACTTCCCATTCGCCTTCCTGTTGCCTTCCTTTCTCAGAGCCTTTCTGTTCGGGCTCACTTGCCTGTGAGGCATGAGACGTGGCACCCTCCAGGCTGGACGTGGGTGTCCTGTACTGTGACACGCCCCCAGCTTTATGGCTGTGACTCAGCCTTCACCTGGCCCAGGGCTCCACCGCCCTGTGTTCACCCTTCCTTGGCACTGGCCACGTCACGGCGCCACTAGCTGGCCTGCTCTGCTCCAGAAGCCAGCAGGCAGTGGGCAGGGGCTGGGAACTGCCTGCCCAGGGGACAGTGGGCAGGAGGGGCACACCCAGCAACAGGCATGTCGTCATCACTGCTAACTGTAATAGCGAGGCACCCAGGCCCAGGCCTGGGTGCAGGTGCACAAGCTAAGCCACCTAGCAGGCGGGTATAACCATCACCCTCACATCACCTCTGCAGGTATAACCTATTTCTGCAAGGAAATAGGCTCAGAGCAGGAAAGGAGCCAACCCGAGACCACACGGTCAGCAGGTGGGCAGGGGTTGCCCCCAGGGCCTCTGATTCCAGAGCCCAGGCTTTGAGCACCTTTGAGCTGGACACTGCTCTGAGCCTGGGCTGCTGCGGTGGATGAGATGGCAAGCACCTGCGCTCGGGGGCAGCCCTGCTATGGGGGGAGGGACACTCAAAAATCAGCAAGAGAATAGAAATTCCTTCCCAGAGCCAGGGAGCATGCCTGTCCTGCGCCAGAGCTCTCAGGCTGACACCCACACGCTGCGGTCTTTCCTCCCCAGCCCTGAAGGCCCTTTCCCCCTGATTCCAGAAGCCCCAGAGCTAAATTCTAGGTCTCCCCTGAAGCTGGGTCAGTGCAGCACCTGCCCTAGGCCAAGGGGACTCACAGGTACTCAGAGGCAGAAAGGCCCAAAAGCCGCATGTTCCAGCCTCCTCCTCGTGTATTTTTCCTACCACACCCCTGGGGGTGATCCAGCCTCCACTTGAACTCTCCTTGTGACAGGAGACTCACTGCCTCATAAGATGAACCATTCTACACCCAGGTAATGCTAACAGAAAGGTCCTCTGTATTGCACATTTTTAAAACTTCCTATTTTCCCAATGCCATGACATCCCCCCATACAGGCTGGGGGCACCCAGCCCTGGTGACCAGGTACACTGGTGGCATAAGCCTGTCTACCTTCCCCTGATGGTGGCCTAGTTATGTCCAAGCATGCCAATGAGATTCCCGATGTCTTTGGTTTGTGTCCTCCGTGCTGACCCCCAGTCAAGGTGGCTCCCCACCTGCTAGGTGGAGCTGACTCCCGCAAGCTCCTCCCCTTCAGCCCCCTGCAGGGTGTCCCGTCCTCCCTCTGTGGGACCCATGAGGATAACCAAGCCCTTGCTCGCGTTGCCTCTCTGGGTACGATTTCTGCTGCCACGTTGGAATGACCCTGAAAAGCCCCCAGGGGCTCCAGCACGCCCCGTTCCTTCTGCAGGCTCCTGCTCATTCTGCCCTCAGCGCACACCACGTCACACTCCTCGCCACCTGACAGCCCTCGAAATACTTTGGGTCACCCCGAAATCTTCCCTTCTTGAGACTGCATGTCTTTGACATTCTAACCATCCCTCAGCATCCCTCACCAGCCTTCTGGTCTTTTCTGGTTTGTCTGTTGCTCTAGTGTTGTCCACAAGTGCTTCACCAAGTGACCATGGAGTGCCTCTGAGCGTGGAGGACAGAATGTCACCCCTGCCCTCGAGTTCCTCCTTATCTCAGCCTGGGGGTGGGCAGCACTGGCAGAGGGTGAGGACCATCCCAAATGAGTGACACCTTGGGTTCCTCCGGTCATTCAACCATCGTTTATTGAGTGCCTGCTGCATACCAGATCAGGGCCAGGTGTGGGCACGTGGAGCTGATGGCTTTGTGGGGGAGAAAGCAAAAAGGCAAGCCAGCACCTGAGATCATTTCAGACAGTGCCAATGCTTTGGAGAAAACACGAGAAGGTGATAAGAGCAGGGCTGGAAGGACCATCGGGAAAGCATCTCTGGGAAGGCGACAGACAGGCCGCTGCAAGTGAAGAGAAGGAGCTGGCTGCAAAGATCAGGGGAAGAGAATCCCAGTGGAAGGACTGTCAGTGCAAAGGCCCTGAGGCATGCACACTCAAGGATCGCTGTGTCTCCAGCAAAACCAGCACGGGCAGAAGGGCGAATGTAGTGGGAGGGTAGGGTGAAGCCAGAGAGGTGAGGAGCTCAAGTTTATTCTACATTCCAGGGGAGGCCCTTGGAGGACACTAGGGCTCCAATAGGATCTGACTTATGCTTTAAAATTTAAGAGAAAGGGGAGACCAGCATAGACTAGAGTCATCAGAAAAGGCCTCATGGAAGAGGCAATGAAACCTTCTACCAAAGAACTAGGGGGACATTACGATCTCCTATGAGCAGTGCAAAAACCACCCCTTCAAAATGGTTACTCCCGAGAATGGCCAATAAGCACATAAAAAGATGCTCAACATCACTGGCCATCAGAGAAATGCAAATCAAAACCACAATGAGACACCATTTCACACTCACCAGGATGGTTATAATCAGAACAACCATGGTAACAGTGTTGGTGTGGACGTGGAGAAATTGGAACCTCACACGCTGCTGGTGGGAATGTGAGGTGGTGCAGCCACTATGGAAACTAGTTGGGCAGTTTCTTTATTTTTCTTAATATTATTTTTTAGCAAAATGCTGTTTATTTTGAGCATCTGGGCGCAGATGGGTGGAGGCCGAAAAAGGCGTTCACTAGTTTCTTTAAAATTAAACATAAATTTACATATGATCTAGCAATTCCACTTCTAGGTATCTACCCAAGAGAAATGAAAACATTCGTCCACACACAGACTTAGGCACAAATGCTCACAGCTGCATTATTCTCAGTAGCGAAGAGTGGAAACCACTTTTGCCAACCATTATCAACTGGGGAATGGGGAAGCAAAATGTGGTATAGCCGTCCACACTATGGAACACAATTTGGCCATAAAAAGGAAATGCTAATAAAAAAAAATGGAAAAGAAAATGAAAAAAAGGAAGTGCTGATACATGCTACGCTCTGCACGGGCCTCAGATACAGTACGCTGAGTGGAAGAAGCTAGCGCGACAAAACACATGTCATAGGATCCCGTTTACATGAAACGTCCAGAAAAGGCAAATCTATAGGGACAGAAAGCAGGTTCGGGTCACCAGGGCTGGAAGGAGGAAGGGGAAGAACTGCGAACGGGCACAAAGGATCTTGCTGGGGAGGATGGAAATGCTCTAAAATTGGGCTGTGGCGACGGTTGCGCAACTCCGTAAACTGGCTGACAATCACCGAAGCGCACGCTCACTGTGAGTGAGTTTACAGTGTGTGAGTTGTGCCTCAACACAGCTGTTCGAAGCGGTGCTCTCTTCCAGCACCCACTGGATTCTACGCTCCGCCAGGCCGGGGGGCTGTCTCCTCTTGTGTGGCAGTGTCCCGAGCACCCGGAACAGCGCACAGCACACGGAGCACCCAGGAACCGCAGCGAACGAGTGAAGCTTGTGAGACGTAATGACCTTGAACGGAGTGCTCGGCCCCTCCTGGCACCCCCTTTCCTCTCTGCTCCCCGTGGCCGCTCTATTTGAAAGACTTGTCTACGCAGCTGAGCCACTCCTATGGACCTGGCTACCATACTGCGTCAATGCTCCCCCAAGGCCCACCCCAGATGCCGGCTGTAAAGTCCAAGGGCACCTCTCAGGTCCCAGCCTGTGACCCCATGCAGCTCTCGCCACGCTACCTATACCCCTGGGGCAGCCTCCCTCCTCCTCAGGCAATCTCAGCCCCGTCCCCAGGGTCCCTTCCCATCTCAGATATCCCTCAGCTCTGTGTCCCTGTCCAGACCATCACGGTGCCAATGTGACACCCCATTTGAGTGTCCCCAAGATTCCCTGAGCTCAACATCTCTAATACTAGAGTTGTTGGCGTCCCTTGAACCCTGCTGCCCAGAGCACGCTCTGTGAATGGAACCTCCCAGGCATCCTCCCTGGGACATCTGCGCACCCAAAAGAGTTTGCCCGCAAGTCCAGCTTCCTCACCCCTCCTCCCGCCACGGCCCATCCACCTGACTTCCCAAACATCTCTTTCTCCCAGCCCTCCGACGCCCACTCAGGCCGCCATCCCACCTCGCTAGGCGACCCCCCTCCACCGCCCCCACGTTGTATCCTGAGGGATCTTTTCACAGGTACAGATTCCCTTGATTCCAGCTCGAGCTGAAGCGGCAGGGGCGGCAGCGGCCTCACAGGGAAGTACTGGATGGTCAGGACTAGGAGAAGGAAGGAACTGAGCAGCCCCAGGGCCTCGGCCTCTGATGCTCACAGTGCTTCCTTCTGGGGCTCATTCAAGGGGACACCAGCCCTGCAACGCAGCCTTGAGTTCCAGGAAAGCAGCTCCAACTGGCACCGTGGGGGCAAGGGGCCCAGCCCTGCCCCAGGCGGCAGAGACGTGTCCACAGGCCCACTCAGCGCGTCAGGCCCTTTCCGGACCAAAAGGGTTCAGGGGCGCCCAGCAGCCAGCCCTTCTACAGCACTGCGCGGTCCCGCGGCGCCTTCGTCCGCACGACAGCAGCCCAGACACGCCCGAGAGCCGCTCGCCTGCCCCTCACCTCCACCCAGCTGCCCTCGGCTCCTTCGGCCCTTTCTGGGGCGCCTATGCTGCCTGCCCTCCCGCTCACGGCCTTTCCTGCCCTGCGTGGGGACCGTTCCCTTCTCACCCCTGTCCCCTTGGGAATGGACTCGGGAAGCGGGACCGGGCTGGCTGGCTCTGGCTGCGCCTCTGCAGCTTCTTCCGCACTGGCTGACCCGACGAGGAGACTCTGCCTGGGGCGCCCGTGCGCCAAGCAGCTTGCCTCCTTGCTAGCGCGCCTGCAGTCGCGGCTACTGGGAGGCTGAGGCAGGAGGATGATTTGGCTCAGGAGTTAGAGGCTGCAGTCAGCTGTGATGACCCCGCTGCACTCTAGCCCCGGCAACGGAGTGAGACCCTGACTCGAAAAAAAAAAAAGTTTGCCTACAAGTCCAGCTTTCCCACAGACTTTATTCCAATTCCTGTTCTGAAAGTTCTGATTTCCTTTTAACTAGTACGAGATGCAGGAAGGGAAGCTAACTGGTGACTTTCTCATCATTCAGTTGTTAGCGAGAAGCAGTTATTTCGGAACCGTGAGTAAGATGAGCTCTCTGAACGGCTCCTGGAAAGTACTGGAGTTAACGCAGCTTTGCAAGTTCACCGGCTTCTACCTTCAAGACAGAATGCCTTTTACATGCGCGCCCCCTGCTGGGCCACTGAGACTTGTTCCTGACTCGGCCGATCCTCCGCCCCTGCCCC
>RJWJ010023159.1:0-26127 GCA_004363605.1 Indri indri
CAGGTCCTTTGTACATGCTGCTTGCCCTATTTGGAGAGCTCTTTCCCTCCTTACCCCCTCTACGTGTAGCCAAGTACTACTGGGTATCCTTCAGATATCAGCTCAAACTACACATTCTCAGAAAGTTCGCCATGACTGAAACCCCACGTCTACATCAAGTTCCCTTCTTATATGTTCTCATTAGACCATATTCCTTTGCCCTTGACTGCCCCCTCTCCCTTAACCAACCACCATATCCTATCGGTTTACCTCCTAATACTTTAAGTCCATCTACTTTTCTCTGGTCCCACTTACTATCACGCTGTGCAAGACACCGTTTATCTATTTTCTGGACTATTCCAGCAGTCTCCCAACTTGCCTCCCTGCCCCCACTCTTGTCCATTCTCCAGACAAGCAGCAGAAACAACTTTTCAAAATGTAACTCTGATCCCATTATCCCACTGTTTAAAATCTTTGATGGCATCCTAGTGCTCTTAGGTTAAAAGCCAAAACCAGGACAGGGCCATAAGCAGTCTATCTCCAGCTCCCCACTGTATCCCTTTTCACCTCGTTCTTTACCCCCTGCTGTCCTTTCCACTCCAGGCCTGCCGGTCTGCTCTCAGTTCCTTGAACCTGCCATGCTCCCTCCCCCCACTGGACCTTTGCACATGCTGTTGCCCCCATTTGGAGAGCTCTTCCCCTCCCTCACATCTTGCATTTTTCAGATCTTAGCTCAAACAATGCTTTCTCAGAAAGTCCGCCCTGACTCCAATCTCCAAGTCTCCATCAGCTTCCTTTCTTACACATTGTCATAAAACCACATTCCCTTCCTTTGGACTACTCTTTCAGTTTATAATTGTACTTCCAAGAGGGCAATTATTTGACTAATGGATCTTTCTCTAATAGAGCAGGAATCAGGTCTGTTTTTATCTATGCTTTTATTCCCCAAACCTACCATAAAGCCCAGCACATTGTAGGACATCCAATAAGGATTTGTTAAAGGAAGGACAATGTTTGTTGAATGAATAAATCAATGAATGAAAAATAATTAGATGACGATGATCAAGTGTCCCAATGGCTAAGACAGGCAAAAAAAGATGCTCAGTATAGGCTGAGCAGATGTTAAGTTCTCAGGGAGAATAGACGGATTTCACCTTGGTCCCAGTGGACAGATGGGGCTGACAAGAGGAGTAAAGGACCAGGAAAGGTATTCTGGATAAGGGAACAGCATGAATAAAGGGATGGAGTCAGGTGCAGGGGTCTATGCTGGGGCACCATGTCCTTGTCAGGCACTCATCGACGATCAGCTGAATTTGTAAAGTAGGGGTAAATTGTGGTAGGCCTTAAAATGACATCCAACAATGCTGTCCTTTGGGCACTGGGCCTGGTGATTTCAGGATGCTCTACCCAGCTTAAATCTCTCTCTCCACTTCAGCTCTCTAGAAAGCCTTGCAAAAAGTCACCTCCTCCAGGAAGAATTACTTGTTGAGACTCACCAGACTCTGACCATTACTGATTTCATGTCCCTCTGCCATGGCCCTGTTGGTGGAATGGAAGCTAGATAATTTAGCTTCCGTGGACATGTTTGCTTTGTTAAGTCCTCTCAAACCGCTGGGGAGAGGGATTACTCTGTGTTCTGAGCTAGAGGAATCTATTCTTTATTCGTTGACATTTTCAGAACTGAAATGCAGTTTATTTATAAACATAGAACCCTAGATGGAACCCTAAGTGGGTTCCCAAAGTGAGGTTCCTGGACTAGCAGCATCACTAGGGCACTTGTAAATGCTAATTCTTAAGTTTGACCCAGACCCACTGAATCAGAAACTTGGGTTGGGTCCCAGCAGTCTGTTTTAATGAGCCTTCCTGGTGAGTCTGATGCACACTCAAGTTGAAGACCACTGGCTTAGAGGTCATCTAATCTCCCCACATTACAGATGAATAAACCAAGGCCCAGAAACGTAACTTCTGGGCCTCAAACAGTGCCTGGTTCATAGTAAGCAGCCAAGAGTCATTTGTTCAGTGAAAGAGAAAGAAAATGACTTCCCTAAAACGACACAGTAAAGTAATGGCAAAACCATGTGCCACTTACTTTACATTAAATTTACATGGTTTTTGAATAGGTACTATATTCACATGGTTCAAAATTAAAAAGCTTAAAAAAGATATACAAAAGAGTGAAAATTATCCCAAATAAATGCCTGAAAATAAAGTGAAAAATTATAGCAATTTTTAAAGAGTATATGTGAAAAGTCTCCCTCCCACCCCTGTCCCCAGACACCCACCAACCCCTCCTGGGACGATCAATCAGGTTCTTATGCATCCTCCTGGAGATGTTTTATGGGCACACAAGAATACTTACACACAGCCCCTTTTGTACAAATGGTAGCTTGCTAGGCCCATGGTTTGGCATCTTGCCAAAAGGCTATTTTAAACATATCATTTAGAATCTGGAAACTGTTCTTCTCAGTGGATTAGCCAATCTCATAGAATTCTTCTAATACCAATTGGGGATTCAAGTCTTTATTATCTTTCTAACAAGGTAACTGTCTTGCTCATTATGTACAACATTGCCTATTGGGTAATTGGTACCAGGAGCTTTTTCATTCATGAACTAATTAACAGAACTACTTTCACATTTCTTTGGTCAATTCCTTCCTTAGAACAAGACTCCAGGATGCCAGAGTGGGCTCAACAAGTGCCCACTCAGAACCCAAGGCGTCCTCTACACTCCCTGCAGCCTGTGACCGCCCTTCCCACTTACTGACCATGCCACAGTCAAGCAACCTGCGCCTATGCTTGTTTCTCCACTGGCCATCCAGTCACTGAGAGGCAGGGGCAGCAGCCGACCCATTTTAGGTCCCTGATGACACAGCAGATGCTCCACAAACGCTCAGTGAACTGAAACGCTGAACCCGGCAAATGAGGCCCACAGCAGGTCACTCCACCCTCCAAGCCCCATGCCTCTGACTTGAACCGAGGGACAGAATTTACTATTTTCTGTTGAAGGCATAGTGCCCTAAAGCACCAAATCCATGGAGCGCTGTGGATAATAACACGGCTTTACAGAGACCTTCTAGCTTGGAGGTTGATGCACTTTTTCTGTATAGGGCCAGCCAGTAAATATTTTCAGCTTTGGGGACCATACATATGGTCTCTGTCATAACTCTGCCATATGTAGCGTGGAAGCAGCCATAGACCATGTATAAATGAATGGGTGTGGCCGTGTGCCAATACAACTTTGTTTATGGACACTGAAACTTGAATTTTATATTCTTTTCACATGTCAGAAATAGTGTTCTTCTTTTGATCTTTCTTCAACCAATTAAAAATGTGAAAATCCTTGTTAGCTTACAGGCCGTACAAGAATAGGTGTGGGCTGGATTTGGCCTGAGCCCTGGTTTGGTGACCCCTGTTCTAAATTAGAGCATCAAAGTCTCCCCATGCCCACCCCCTGCCCTGGGGGCACCAGGAGACAGGGCCACAGTCTGCAAGGAGGATGTCTGTCCTAGGGGCCATCCTTTGAACCAGAGAGAGAGACAGAGAGAGACATGGGAGAGGAAGTTGACTTTGGCTGAGGTCTCAGCAGGACTTGTTTGCTTACAGTTCAGAAGGGATAACACCCTGCTCCTGCCAGACCACCATTGCTTGTTTGAGGAAGAAGAAACAGAAAGATTTTCCTTTTTACGACCCCGGGCCATCAGCTGGAGACTGTATACACAATTCCCCAAATGCCTTGGCTTGTGTTTCAGTCAAGCCTTCCTCTCAGGTCTGTCAAGCAAGCGCAACTCAATTCCCCTGGGACCTTCCCACTCCAGCTCTCTCCAAATGCCCCAACGGAGGCAGGAGCCAAGGGCAGTTCTCCAAGACGTGGGCTCCTAGTTCGTGGTCTCCTTTTTAGCAACGTTGTTGTTCTAAAATGCTCTCTGGTTAGTCTCCTAAATAAAGCCGGTGGATATTTTATAATCCAGTAACCCGATTACCATGGACGTGTGCTGCCAATGACGGTGGTTAGGCCCAAATCTGCCTCGGTGCACAGTAACCAGCTCATCTTATTCCTTCACGGCCCCACTGCTCTGCTCTGGGCTCACGCCAGCTCTCAGCTGTGGGAGGATTTTTAAGGCTACCTTTGGGCGTTCATTTCTCCATCCCTTGATCTCACCCTGTGGCACCCATTGGTCCCTTCAAGCCCTAGGAATCAGAAAGAAGCCCGACTCACAGCCCGGAACCTGCAAAATGGAAGGTTTGGACTTTGCTTCCTATAGATGGGTCTCCTTTAGGAAATTGGTGCTATTTCACTTTTTGGTGTGGAGGCTCCTGGTCCTCACTGTCATTGCCATCTCTCCTCTGGGCTGGCAATAGTTCTCTACCAGGGACTTTATCAGTGGCTACCATATGTCACTTCTCTCCCTGGCTGGCATGAAGTGGTGAGGATGCTGAGACATGGGGAGAGAAATGGGCACCACAGGAGTCTAGGGTGGCTTCCTGGAGGAGGCAGCCATGGTCTGAGTAGGCCTTGATGATATATTCCTGGGCACAGTTTTTTCAAACCACACTCCTCCACAGATGGCTAGGGCTGGGGGGAGAAGAGGAATATGGGCATGGACTCTGTGAATACGGCATAGTTACAAGGGCAGTGGAATAGAACCAAAACCACCCTGGGCTTTGGTTCCACTGACTCTGTATGACCCTGGGCAAGTGATCTGCCCTCTCTGGACCTCAGCCATGTTTTTATATATCCAGATAATTGAAGCAAAGTTTTTCTAGAGGGAGTCTGAATAAACTCCATAAAATCTCTGCCTCATCTTTGATTTACTCGTCGAGACTTGAAATTCAGGGTTCTGTGTCCAGCTGGTATTCACTGCATAGACCCGATGATCGTCTAGGGGGCAAACGCAAGAGCGTGGAGACCACCGTGTGTGTCCGTCTTTCCTTTTAGGACACACAGAGGTTGTTGGGGAGGCAATGTTAAACCACCGTAACTGAGGTGACCAAGTACTTCCTATAGGACAAACTGCTCTGGGAGACTAGAGTGGGATATGCTCCAACACGGCCACCTGGAATGACTGTCCTCACATCAGTACCAATAAAGTCAGTTATGGGCTATGGTTCCAGGAATAAAGTGGCACGATGCCCATGCATTACAGCCCAAACTTGCAGCACCTTAACTAAAGGGAGAGATGCATGCAGTAGGCCCTGAGGGGGGCATGCCAGGGACAAGCACCACTCCGGCCTGCCTGGCTCCTCAGGAAGCCTCCTCCCAAGCCACAGTTGACATCCCCGACCATCTGGGGATGGTGAGGCTGACAGGTGACTTAGCCAAGAGGTCTGCAGAGAGAAGACAGTGCAGGGGAACACCTGAACAACCCACACCCAAGTCCCTGAGAGACCTAGATGCCAGCTACTTTATATTAGGTCATTAAATATGAAATGTCTGATTTCAAATCAAAAGTTTATTTTATCTCAAACAAGAAGCAGTACAATTAATCAAAGTATGAGCCCCAACTATCAGCACGGTTTTGCCATCTTAACGGTAGCCTGTTTATGCCAGCAGCGAAGAAGCCTGGAGAGCGAGTGGTGATGAAAGCAAAAGGTGTTTTCCACAGCTTGTTGAGAATCGAAAGTTTTTCCTTGCAAGAAGTGACCCCAAGCCTGGCAGAAGCAAGAGTCAGTTGGTGCAAGGTCTGGTGAATATGGTGGATGACAGAGACTTTCCAAGTCCAGCTTCTGCAGTTTGAGTAGGGTTGTGTGTGTGACATGCGGTCAAATGCTGTCTTACAAGAGGATTGTCCTGTCTCTACTGACCAGTCTCAGCTGCTTCATCACAAGCATCATTTTGTTCAATTGGTTGCAGCAGACATCTGCTGTAACTGACTGACCAGGTTTCGTGAAGGTGTAGTGGATAATGCCAGCGCTGGACCACCAAACACACAATGTTAGCTTTTTTTGATGAACATTCAGTTTTGGACTATGTTTCGGCACTTCATCTTTATCCAACCATTGTGCCGAATGCTTGGGACTGTCAAAAAGAATCTATTTTTCATACATGTAACAATATGGTGTAGAAATGGTTTGCCTTTATGTCGTGACAGCAAGGAAAGGCAAACTTCCAGGCGATTTCCCTTCTGATGCTCATTTACTTCATGCAGAACCCATCTACCCAGCTTCTTTACATTGTCATTTTGTTTCAAATAGTCCAATATTGTTGGAATTTGAAAGATAATCATAAGCCAAACCTGTGCATTTGAAAGAATGAGGATGTACCTTCACAATAAACATAAAACAGGAAGTGTCAAAGTGAAACGTTAGAGATATCAACTAACAGTACTTAAGGAAATCGGACATTCCATACTTAATAACTGAATAGTTACATGTTCTCCTAAGGAGGAGCTAAGAGAACTTCAGAATCAATCTGCAGCCATACTGAGGACCGGCTTCATGCCGGGAGAGGCAAGGAGGTCAGGGACTCCGCCTTATGAGGTGTACAGTTGAGTGAACTAAACCTCGAAGCTCGGACATCAGCCTCTGTGCCCTGCCCTGTCCTTTATATTCTTTGATACAAACTCGCAACAAGGCCCTACTATGCCAGGACTGCTACAGGACAAACCTGTTTCTCTAAGCTCATGATCTGGGGGAGGAGGAGGCTTCTAAAAGACCCCAAGGAATGTCACAAAGAGAAGGCAGAGAAGGGCACCTGGCAAGCCCAGGCCTTGCGGGGGGTGGCCACGGGATGGGGCTTGGGCCTCACAGGAAGGTGAGGGCCCAGGAGGTGCAGTGGGCAGACCCTCGCTGTATGGGACTCAGGGAGGGTCTCTTCAGGGCCACTTGGCTGGAGGGGTCTGGGCCCAGGGCCCACAGGAAGGATCCTCCAATCCTACCCCTAAGGACTTGGGGTGTGGGCCCTTCTGAGTCAGCACTTGGGAGTACAGCCAAAGAAAGGCTCTCCAGCCCCGCCGCGGTCCTGGGCAGGGCAGGGCAGGGCAGGGCAGGGCTGGGAGAAGAGATTTCCCTTCAGTTGCTCCAGTGGAGCCCCAGGGAGCATGAGGAGAAATATGGAGGGAAGTGGTGCTGGCAGGGAGATCTCGGCCCCTCGGCCTCACCCACAGCCTCAGAGTGAATTATTAATTTAAGAAAACACCAGTCAAGCACTGGAGGGCTCTGTTGCTATTACTCAAGCCCCACACCCAGCACCATGGAGCCACGCTACCAAGAGAGCCTCCAGCAGGTCAGCAGCACAGACTGGTTACCTCTGTAGGGGGCAGTGGGGAGGGGGTGGCTGGCTCTGTCACTAGATCCTGGCCATGCACACTGAGGTAGCACCAGCCCTCAGACTCTCCGGGCCCTAGGATTCCAGGTAGGCTGCTGTGGTTAGGGATTCAGTTCCCAAATGGACCAGCTGGCTTGGCTTTGGTGTGTGGCCTCCAAAGACATCAGACTATACAAAAAAAATAAATGCCTTGGTCACCCAGGGCCCTAGAGAAGGGTAACTGTCTTGGAGAAAACCACTCCCCTTCTTTCTAAAACGTAGCTCACAGCTTAGGGGGTAACAAAGTCAGCAATGCTCCTCGCGTGTAAAACAACTGTGCAACAGTGTTCTTGTGCCTGGGGTGTTGGGGGGTCTCCCTTGGCTCTCCCACCTGCATTGCGGACAGGAAGCCCTTGCGGAAGGCCCAGCGTTCCCCAGGTTATGACGTCAGTGCCACGCTCGGGCATTCTGTAAACACCGGCAGCAGCACTGAGCCACATCCTGGGCAGTGCCACGGCCCGGGCTTTTCACTCATGAGATAAGGGGCTCAGATAAGCAATGCCTGCGGCCCCTTTTGGCTCAGAGTTCTAAGCTTTCAGGGGGAATTCTGGGAGTCGACAAACAAACCCGAGGGAACTCTGGTGTGTGGGGCTGGAGGCTTTCCCAGCAGTACTTCCTGAGTCACTCCCTCCTCCGGGCCTCCGTGGATCCAGTTCTGGCCTCCTCGCAGAGGCCCTGGTGGACGCGAGCGCCGCTCAGACACCACCTCCCAGCAGGCTGCACTCCCCGGGGAGGGCGGTGGAGCCCGTCATGCTCGCCCGGGCCGGGCAGTGTGAGTGCTTAGCAGGCACTTGCCCGGGCAGGCCAGGAAGAGGCCTCGGCGTCCATGCCCTGCAGCCCCCACGGTCAAAGTCTCCTTTGTCCTTCATTGTGCCAGGGAGGCCGGCCTTCTCAATCGGGTGAGAGAGGAAGCCGCCGACGGGGTGGGGAGCAAGGAACGACGAGACCCCAGAGCGAACCGAGAGGACCTCCTCACGAGACAGGTCGCCGGGAGCTACTGAGAAAGTCTGTCAGGAGGACCTTGTTCCAAACTTACTCCAAATCACAGCGTGCCAAGATTAAGCACAACGGTGTGTTTTAATTTACAAATGCTTCTAAGAATTCAGTGTTACAGAATAAAGTTGGAAGTGAAAACTCACCCTCACCTGAGATTCCCACCGTTAGGAGTTTTGCGTGTGGGTGGTGGGAGGGGTCACCAAGGTGGGCTTCGGGATACCAAGAGGCCTCAGGGAATAAGGAGGGGGTCTGGCCCCTTCTGGGTTTGCTCCTCTGCCAATCCTTCACACCCCCCCGGGAAGCCCCCAAACCTGCCTGCACATGCTCAAGATAGATATCCTGTTGGTCATCAGCCCCCATCATCTCACTGTTCCAGTTTCTTGCCCAAACTACTTCCCTTTGCTGCTTCAAGACCAGAGGGCAGAAGTGACGCATCCATCAGGGGCCCCCTGTAGCTAGCTGAGAAGACAGAAGCAGGGTCCAGGAGCCTGGGGCAGCGAGGACAGTGTGAACGGCACACCCCAGCGGCAGGTTTTGCAGGCCCAGACACGCATCCTGCTGTCGGGAACATTACTCCACCAGGCTCATTTCACCTTGGGTGTTCTATTTTTCAACTAATACTAAATTTTAAGTCCCACAGGAACAGAATTGTGTCTTAATACCTCTGTTTTTTTAAAAAAATCTCTCCCTCTCTTCTCCCTTCTGCCATGGGCACTACTTAGCCAAAGTAGATTCACCCGATGTTCATGGACTACAGCAAACAAGTTTGTCAAGCATCAGCCCTGTGTGCGTGGCTAAAGATTAGGAAGGGAAGGAGCCAACCCCCTTCTCAGGGAGCCGATGCACTCCACAGTTATGCCTAGGACACCACCCAGGCATCCTCCAGCCCCGCGTGGAGGCGGATCACAGAGGGGTGGCTGCAGTCAACAGAGCTGCAGGAGGGACACCCAGCGTGGTGCCAAGGAGCTGGGGTAAGATGTTGCTGAGCAGGGGAAGGAAGAATGGCAAGGATGGCGAACCTGTACTGGCCACCGACCACAGGCCAGGCACGGTGCCAAGTCCCTCCCAAGCCCCTCCCAACAACCCCACAACAGGTAAGTGCACCCACCACCTTTACAACCTTACCCACCTCCCAATGAACATTCTCAGATGTGTCCCCTTATGAACCTCTGAGAATTTCTTTAGGATATACACACAGGCAGTGGGGTAGGGTGTGATGGCTTCTGATGTGTCAGTTCGGCTAGGCTTTAACTACCGCCTTCAGAATTCCCTTTCTAGGAAGCTGGTTAAAGCAGAGACTCACAGCAAATGGCCCATAGACAAGTATATACAATTGGGTTTTGTTTGAAGAGCCAAAGACTGAAGACAACCCAAATGCCTGTCAATAAGGGATTGATTAAAGGGAATTAAAGAAAAACCACATGATGGGATACTATGCAGTGGATAAAAAGAACAAGGAGACTCTCTATGAACTGATATGGAAAGATCTCCAAGGTTAAGTGAAAAAGAAAGATGCAGAACAGTGTGTTTAATATGCTTCTATGTAAAAAGGGTTAAAATAGAGTATACTTACATGCATGTCTGTATACATGTATATAAATGGTTCACTTTTGTTGTTTATATTCTATAAAGTCCCCATGAACACTGAATTACTGAATACTGAACCACTGCTCCTAGCGGAAATCTAGGGTTAGGTTCCTGTGAGCCCCTGATTGCAACATTTTCATCAATTGATCAATACATAACCTTGTTTTGTGTGTGTCTGTTTAAAGGACATCTTATTTAATATCTATTGTTGATTCACTGACATTGAACTCACAGCCAACAGTACGATTAGATAAGTACAGTTAGATAAGCCAACAGAGCTTATCTAACACAAGTATTTTCTCTGCAAGGCACACTGCAGCCTTCTTGTGCGTAGAACAGTAGACAGCACTTCAGCACTGCACCTGGGGGGCCCTTCACACAGTGAAATCAACAACAAAGGCACAAAAATGTGAAAAACGCAGCACTAAATAGATGGCAAAAAGGACACTTGTGCACAGCATGAGCGTTAAAATAAGAAGGCAGGGTTGCTGGCTGGTGGTTTGCACTTGTAATCTCAGCAACTCAGGAGGCTGAGTTGGGAGGATTGCTTGAAGCCAGGAGTTTGTGAACAGCCGGGCAATATACCAAGACTCTTGTCTCTTAAAAAAAAAAAAAATTAGCCAGACATGGTAGCACATGCCTGTAGCCCCAGCTACCCAGGAGGCTGAGGCAAAAGGATTTCTTAAGCCCAGGAATTCAAGGCTGCAGTGAGCTAAGATCACGCCACTGCACTCAGCCTGGGTGACAGAGATACCATCTGAAAAAAAAAAAAAACAAAAAACAAAAAATGAAAGCAGGGTTGCCTTGTTCAACCTCAGCTGGGAATGTCCATCTGGTTACTCAAAATTTTCACTGTTCTGTGTATGTCCATAAATGACCAAGAAAGCACTGTAAGTATTGATTTTGTGGTTACAAATAAATTTTAGAGAGTGGGAAAATTTGCAAATACAGAATCTGCAAAAAATGAGGACTGACTATATTTATAGTTGCTTGTATATTCATAAAGAAAATCTGGAAGGATCCAAGAAACTAATAATAGTTGTGGGGAGGTGGTGAAAACTGGGTCAACTGGGGGAAAAAGCAGGAAAGAGACTTCATTTTATAGCATTTTATATTTTTCTGTGTTTTGAACCATGTGAATATATTACTTCTTTAAAAAATAATCAGATAAAATAAAACAGTGGAAAAAACTGCATGTGGATTTAAAAGCACTACATGCATGCCTTAAAATTTTATTTTAACACAATAACTTAAATATCTTACTAGTCTTTTGAGGCAGGGTCCAGGTCTTTGCTCACAGATCTGTGGAGTGAGGTTCTGCATTTGTCTTTTCTGCATAAACCACTGATAATAAATCATCTATAATTTTTCAGTTTGGTTTCTTTAAAAAGGAGCCCTAAGTTGAGGACACTGGCACAGGAACCGCAGTGCACAATCCTCTGGTGCGCTCGGTCTCTCTCCCTCTAGCGCCAGTCTTTAAGAGTTGCCTTGCTCACACCTAATTTGGCAGCAATTCTCTTTTGGTGGCTTGCTTTTAGCACTTCTTTCTAACGCATTCAGCAGTGAAAAATTTGAGTCCCCCCAGACGAACCTTCCCAGATGAGGTAGAACAAGGTGACTGCTACTTTTCATAGAAACAGCACTTCTCTTTCTCTCTGCATGCATAGCTCAGCTTACATCACATCTGACTAACTTACATAATTATAATAACATGTACAACTGGCATAAGCAGTTTTGGGGACCAACACGGTTGGTTATCCTTCGGTCCCTGACTACGTTTGGGAGAGTGGGCGTTCTGTTTGGGGCAGTGCTAGCAAGCCGTGGAGACGGTCAGTTGCCACTCAGCTACACAGAGGCTGGTTAAAGACAGCTGCACCCGTGTGGGAGTGCCCCTTGCCATGTGGCTGAATTAGGCCTCCTGGTATTGCTTGCATGCATTTCAAATGTTTATTACGTACCTGCAGGTCAGGCACACAGTCCTTGGGCAGAGAGCTGGGTTCCCGGGGATGCTCAGGGCAGAGCTGGGCGGAGCGGGCCCTCAGCAAACATTTTCTGAAGTGAGCAGACCTCTTTTTTTCAAAGGCCTTCAAGGTAGGATTTCTGACAAAGCTGACATGTAGACTTTGCATTTTAGGAAAAGGATGAGGAAGGGGGCAGGTTTATAAGATCTCCTGAAGTGTCTGGGATTTAATCCGCAGTCTGAGCCCCCAGCTGCTCCAGGCTGAGGCGAATCCCCCAACCATTTATGGACCACGCGGAGCCCCCTCTGCTTGCAGAAGAGGGAAGAGGCCAATGTCCATGACCTGAAACCAAAAGCCCTTTGTCTCAGCAGATGACCCTGACCCCTGCTTCACAGAGAAAATGGGGGCGGCAGGCCTTTGCCCGCTCTGCTTCCTGCCCCCCAAACATTCGCCTCTTCCCCTGGCGCTCTCTTCACTCCTCTGAAATGCCTGGAGGCCCTTTTCCCAGGAACCAGGTTTCTTGGGGTCAGAAACCTGGACCGTAAAAGCCCACCTTCTCCCCACGCCTACTCACTTGCCGCAGGTTATCTGTTCCTGTCAACCTCTCCTCCATAGCATTTCACTGGCCATCTCCTCACCTAATCTACGATAATCTCTTCCCAGCTAGCCTCATCCCCTCCAGCCCTGCCTGGCCACCCCTCTGCTTAAAACCTCCAGGGCTCCCTTGGCCAGCGGGATAAGTGTCCAAACAGCTCGGCCTGGCACAGGAGGCCCTCACGATCTGGCCTCACCCACTTTTCCCACGATTTCCCCCACCCACCCATCCACAGACACCTCGAGCACCTGTCCCAAGGAGCCACGCAGGGCCTCCAGAATGCTGGTCCCTCTGCCTGAAATCTTTTTCTCCCATTTTCCATATGTCCACTCTACAAGTTCCTGTTCAAACCTAACATCTTTCAGGAAGTCTTCCCCGATCCGCAGCCACTCGTTGAAAGAAGACGTTTATTGCGTGCCGTGTACCAGGCACAGCGGATATGATGGAGGTGGGAACAGACGTGGTGTCAGCTCTCATGGGGCCTGCAGTCTGGGGGTGTGTCTGTCACACACAGACAAATGCAATTTTATGTCTGAGATGAGTAGCTATAATAAAGGGCCATGACCTCAGCAGAAAAGTCAAGGAAGGGTCCTCTGAAGAGTCACAGTGATGCTGTGATCTGAAAGATGAGGAAATAGGGGAAATGGGGTACAGAAAGCTGTATTCCAGACAGAGTCAAGGACAGAATGAGCAAAGGCCCTGTGGCCAGTGGTGGGGCGGGGGGATGGGAGGACATGGCAGACATAAGCAACTAAAAGAAGGCCAGGGTGGTTAGAATGTGGGAAAAAGGAGCAGAGTGATGAAACTGGAGAAGGGGCAGGAGTGAGACCATCCAAGGTTCTTGAGGATAAGGAGCTTTCTCTTTAGCCCAAGAACACTGGCGAACCATTAAAGTATCTTGAACCGTGTGTGTGTGAGCAAGCACATGTGACTGACCAGATTTCCACTTTGAAAAGCTTGCTCTGCCCATAGTCCTGGGTCAGCAAAGTTTTTCTGTAAATGGCCAGATAATATACATTTTAGGCTTAGGCCAAAATAGTATACACACACACACACACACACACACACACACGCACACTCATACATACACACACACATATAAGAGAAAAAATAAATTTCCGCAAATTTTTGAGGAAACCCAAAATATAATAATAATTGAGCACAATTTTTTGTAATATAGATCTACTAATGAGAAGAATAGAATTATTGTTTGAAGGGATAACATTTTCCTTCCAAAGGGAAAGTCAGTGTTCCCATACCATCTAATGTTCACCTTGAAAAACCATTTTTAGCTCAAGGGCTGTGTGAAATCAGGCAGTGGCTGGATTTGGACCACGGATTGTAGTTTGGGGACCCCTGGTGCAGACAGTGGACTGGAGGAGGGTGAGTGAGGATGCGGGTGACTTAGGTTGCTATGGTCCGGGCCAGGTAGCTTGGATGAGGGTGATGATGGAGGGGCGTTTGGGGGTGAACCAGGCAGCATTAGTGACGGAAGGGGCACAGGGGTGTGGACGGGGAGTGTCCACACAGCACCTAGAAGTCAGGTTCACATCTATGCAGACTGGAGCACTGGCAAAGCTCAGTTTCACCTTGAGACCTACAACAGGAGCTGTCACTGAGGTAGCTGGGCACAGGCTGGGAGGGGTTTGAGGCCCCTGACAACAGGCAGTAAATGAAGGCAGGGACGTGAGGAAGGACCCCGGACGGCCAGCAAGAAGGGGCTCAGGGCTTTGCCATCTTTATCGTGCCCTTACACACTGTTCGAAACTGTTTCGTCTGCCTCCTCCACCAAGCTGGGACCTCTTTTAAGGAGTGCCTCTGGTCAGCAGGATACACGGCACCCACTGGGTGCCAAAGACACGACAGAGGAAGGGGTGGAGGGGAGAGCTGCTGCTCCCACAGCAAACACACAACAGATCACGTCAATCCACAGTGGAAGCCGACTTCCCCCTCCGGCTCTGACTAGCTGACCCGTGCCTGTCGCTAGCCTCCCCCAAGAGCTGCCTTTGATACGGGTCACCGGGCCCTTCCCCAGTCACTCTAAATCATCCAGGTGTGTGAGCGCTCACGCACATTTACACACAAATCTCCTCCCGATCAACCCTGGCAACGTGATTTGTGGTGACGGTGTATTGACAACACACCCATCGACTGTCAGCTCGATGTGTCTCAATATATGTCCCATCACCCAGAACGTCATTTTTTTTTATTAAAAAAAAGTTAAGTGGCAGTCCCACTCACAACAAGGAGGGGAGAAGGGGGGAAAAAAGCCACGGGTTAAAGAAAACTAATTTTTCTTTTATCTCATTCCTTTCATTTCTTTCTTCATTTTGAACAGAAGAGTAAAAGGCTCGTGGTTCCATCTCTTTAACAGCCCTGGGAGGAGGAAGTCGATGGCGGGACGCAGAGCAGTCTGCTCCGGTGACCACAGGGTGTGCGCGCCATCAGTGGGGCTCAGAGACCAGTCTCCCCTGGCCACAGCCACAATCCTCTGGCCCAGTGCTGAGTCTCTAATAGGGACCTCGAAGAATTCGTGGGAGGGTGTGCATATCCCCATGGCCAATAGTAACATTCTAGAAAGCACTGTTTACGGCATGGACAGACACTATTTTGTTCTGTCCCCACAACCTGTGAGATCAGAATTGTCTCCTCTGTTTGAAAAAAGATGAAGAAATTAACATGCAGGGGATGAGCTTCCCAAGGTCACATAATTGGTGAAAAAAGGCTGGGCCCCCGACCTTTTGAGTGCAGGGCTGGGCCCTCTGATGGCGAAGGATGAGGCTTCTCTGACACTCTGCGGCACCCCTTGTTCCCACTGCAGCATGACGCTGCTCCCCCCTTGTTAGAGCCAACTTTTGCCCTTGCTTTCGGGAGGGTTGAGGAAACCTGGTTTATACCACAATGTAGACTCGCCCCACACATCTGGCTGTCAGCTCCTAGCAACCGTCAACACTCTAGCATTTAGCTATGAACTTGGAAGTGTGAAAAAGAAGCTGATGCACTTTATACCGCACCCCCCCACCACCGAAAAAAAAGTTCTAGGCTTAAAGGGCTAAGCTCTAGTTATCGGGACAATATTTCACTCATCAGGAACATCTCACTGGAGAGCAACAAATGGGTTATGTGGCAAGGATTTTCCTCATAGAAGCACCAAGACACTGCTTCTGGAGTCAGAAGACCAGGGTTCGAATCCCCATCTTCCACTGGCAAAGTCAGTAACGCTGGTAGGCCGGCCTAACCTTGCTTTTGAGCCTTAATTTTGATGTCTGTAAAAGAAGAATAATTGTAGCTCCTAGCCCAGGTTTCTAAGAAGGTTCAACAAGAGAATGTACAGGATACGTGTGGCTCCCGGTGAGGACCGAGCAGCCTCACTGCCTGGGGTGGGGCGTCTGTTGTTTTGTTTTGATGTGGGTACAGTTTAGATCAGGCTTAATGACTCAGTCGTGATTGATTCGGTTTGGTTATTTGTTTCCTGGGCAACTTTAGCCCTCTCTCTGTTTCAATTAGCAGCGCGGTGGCTCAGGGGCAGGAACTGTGGGAAGTGCACACAGGAGGGAAGAGAGAGACAAGCCTCAGCAGCCTGTGGCCCTTCCGGGTAGGGACCAATGACCTCACTTACCCTATCGCCTCCTGAAAGCATCAACACACCCGGACACATTCATTTTTATAGAGAAGGAAGATCCAGAGACATGCAAAGGCCAAACTGCATTCAGTGTACTGCTCATTGGGCAGGGCAGTAAACAGAAAGATGCAAACAGATGCTCACGTGACTTGCTCGTTCTCTGCAGGAAGCTTCCTGGGGCAGGCTGGCCCTTCGAGAGACAGGCCTAGGGTTCTACGTGGGTCAGTGCCATTCAGAGGGTGCAAAAGAGGAAATGTGAGTGTGGCCGAGTTCCCCAACTTGGTGTCAGTGGTGACGAAGGTGGCGTTCTGCTCTCTGGGGTTCAAGGCCCCAAGAGAGGAAAAGAGAAGTAATTACTTGGTGGCATCTAAAGCTCAACAATATCCATAGTTATCATAATGGAAAAAGTTAGAGGGGGGGGGGTCACACCTCAGTTACTTTAAGTCATTGCAATCCCTTCAGGATATCAGAAAAGGTGATATTCTACTTCTTTTCCTGTTTCAAGAGGGCCCAAACTCTCAGATTCCAGAAAATTGGCCGATTCCTTACTTTTAGTTACAGCCTCTCCTCCTGCTTCATCAATGAGCTCCCTCTAAGGAACTGGGGACATGCTGCCTGGCATGGCTGACCTAGCAAGGCAGTCTGGGGTGGCGTCTGGGGCCACATGTGCCCTCTGACCTGATGGTAAAAAATGGGCAAATGGGCCTCCCCCTGTGGAAGCTCCTGACCCCCTCGGAGCTCAGCCAGTCTCACAGATAGAAAAGAAAAAATGAGGGGCCGGGCGTGGTGGCTCACGCCTGTAATCCTAGCACTCTGGGAGGCCGAGGCGGGCGGATTGTTCTGAGCTCAGGAGTTCGAGACCAGCCTGAGCAAGAGCGAGACCCTGTCTCTACCAAAAAATAGAAAGAAATTAATTGGACAGCTAAAAATATATATAGAAAAAAAAAATTAGCCGGGCATGGTGGCACATGCCTGTAGTCCCAGCTACTCGGGAGGCTGAGACAGTAGGATTGCTTGAGCCCAGGAGTTTGAGGTTGCTGTGAGCTAGGCTGACGCCATGGCACTCACCCCAGGCAAGAGAGTGAGACTCTGTCTCAAAAAAAAAAAAGAAAAGAAAAAATGAGGCCAACCTAACCCATATAGTTTTGGGGGGCACTCTCACACCCATGATTTCCTGTGAGGCAGACCCAGCAGGAATTTTATTCCCTTTGAGCTAAGCTATGGAAGCTCCAAGGGTGGAGGAGGTTTCCAGAAGATCACGTGTGCTGGTAGAAGCCAACCTGAGGGAGCTGAGAGTTGAAGGCACCTGGTCCCAAGCCAGAGAGCCTCCAAAGACCACAAACCACTGCTACCAGAATGAGGTCGGAGCTTCCACAGGACTTGAGTATTCTCCAAAAATACAAACAAGAAGGCATCGCTGAAGTACAAACAAACTCCTGTTTGTTCCTATTTCAGCGATAAAAATGTCACAGCTTTCTCTGAATAGCTTTCATTTTGCCCTCCTCCTTCTCCTCTCACTCTTGGCCTCCTGGACCTAAACCAAGTCTCCCCCTCTCCTCCTGATCACGTGCACGCAGATTATCTCCCTCTTCACGGGATGGTCACAGGAAATTTAAACATTCTCAGATGGGGTTCTCGTAAGCCCACTTCCCCTGCCCTCCACCCCTGCCCCATACCCAGTTGCTATGTATTCAGGAAATGCAAACCCAACATAAAGATAACCCGGACCGAACAGAAAAGGAGACTGGCCCTGTGACCTTGCTGGGCAAATGACTTCCCCTCCCTGCACCAAACGCTCAGCTTCTGCAGATGAGGCGGTTGGGCCCGATGAGCTCCAAGGAGCTCCCCCTGGCCTTGACCTGCTAAAGCTTACATGGAAGAACCTCTCCAGACCCTGCCTGTCCCAGGACACCCAGAAGTCCTGGGCTGAGATATTGAGACAGCAGGGTTTTTCACCAAAGACACCGGATCCCTAAGGATCCCAGGCTACAGGGGCAAAGAGTGCAGGGAGTGAGGATGCCTGGCTTTCAGTCTCAGTTCTGCCATATTTTGGAAAAGGGAAGAGAGTGAAGGGGGGAGGGTATCAGAGTGACCTTAAACTCTAGATATAATGATGTAATTAAAAAAATGGAATAATGGATATGAATAACAGTATAATAAATGTTACTAAAATATTGGGAAGGGAGACCACCCAACAGTGAGGAGTTGATGGCCGATCTCCACACTTAAAGACTCGATTTAGAACATATTTCCGTTGGCTTTTATGTGGCTCTGCAAGCCCAGGAGCCCTGTGTCTGGGGTGTCTTCTGCCTTTATACCCACAATAACCCAGCACCTCAAATTCCTCAGACAGCCCCAGACATGATGTGTCCCAGCTTCCTGGTTCTGGAAATGGTCTCCGTCTGCATCTAGGATGACCCCTTGTTGCACGGTACAGGACTAGCAGACAAGGAGAACTCACCCTAGGGTGTCATTGGTGAGGAATATTTAATCTACCAGGTGAGCTCTCCACGGGCAAGGCCAGTTGGCTGCTGTAAGTAATCAATCTTGGCTCATAGCTCTGAGTAACCAGAATGGACAAGGGGCAGGAAGAATGAATCGTTATCAGGACAGAGGCTCTTAATAGACTCTGAGGTTTGTTGATGGGGAGTGGGGTGTGGAGTGGGGTAGGGCATTTAACCCCCGGCAGACAGGCTTGGCCACTCGCTGGGTGGAGACTATCCCGCTTATCGTCCTAGGAGTTAGGAGAACAAGGAAGCCCCCTCCCTAATTCCAACAGTGTCCCTGCTCAGTCTGCCTAGCAACCTTCACCCTTCTAAATATTGGAGCAATGTTTAGAAAAAGAAGACAAAAGAATGGCTCCAAATAACGTTTTGGTAGTCACAAAAGGCTAACCTTTTAAAGAAAGTTGCCAATCGCTGTTTTACAAAAGTCAGTCGGTGGCCCAGATGAACTGAAGCATTAGAGAGACAAAAGCCATACGCAAACCCATTCAAGACCTCCATGTTCATCAGCCATGAGTGGTCAAACACTTGGGAGACCTGGTGAAACGCAGTCAAACTGTAGCTGCAGGACCTCTCTGGGCTATGGATAACAGGAGATGTCTCTCCAGGAGGGGCCACAAAGGCTATCTGTGGGGCTCGACAAAGGGTCTCACTGCCTCATGAGGATGCTCATCTCTAAACCCCAATTCACATCACTTCTACATGCAGGATGCATGAGGCTCCTTCTCCAGCTGCCTCACCCTAACTGCCCCATAGGGCCAGCTCAAATCTGCCTCCTCCAGGAAGCCTTCCCTGACCACTCAAGGGAATCGTGCTTTTCTTCCTTGGATACCCACTTTGAATACCTGACGATCTTATAAGATGTTTTATCCTTAAAGCATTTTTTTGTTATAAAGTCTTTTTGTTATTCATAGCCTTTAATTTTTAGAGCTGTTTTAGGTTCACGGCAACTTCATGCATTTTTTTATACACTTGCCCACTGCACAGGGCCCAGAGTCACTGTGAATAGCAGGTGCTGAAAAAAGATGTTGCCTGACAGACAGCTAATCAGGAAGCGATCCAAACCTGGGAGTGACAGGAAGCCACTGACTAAGGGAGCCTGTGACGTGAAGAGTCTCGTGCCAGCTCAAAGAGTGGCGGTGAACGGACGCTGAAGTCCCTTCTCCCCTGCCCCATCACCTACCGCAAACGCGTCTGCAGAGCACAGCGCCACCCCCCAGGCTCCTCCGCAGGGTAAACCTCCAGGCCGAGTGGTGGCCTGCAGCTCCAGCCCCACATGGCGCCACAACACAGGGCACAGCTCGGAGGGAGGGCCGCGATCAGGGGCGTGGGGGCTCGGTCCCATTTCCAGGACCATGCCCTGGTTTCTGTCCCCGACAAACACTGGCCAGACCAGTGTGTTCTATCTTCTCGGATTATTTTCTATAAACACCCCAGTGTGAAGAACATAATAATGAGGCTGGGAGCCCACATTTACACTAGGTTTCTGTCTCCGTTTTCATCCCATTGTATAAACCAGCTTTGTCAGTTTAATAGCATTCCTGAACAAGAGCACCGGCCTTGAAGTGGTGCGTTTGCGGTCGTAACAGTAACCACCACCGACCAAGCGCTCGGGGCGTCCACGCTCCGTGTTGCAGGCTCTACACGCACCATCTCACTCAGTGCTTGAACAGCTGTCTGTTGCCCGCATGTTACGGATGACGACAATGATGCTCAGAGAGCTTAGGCCAGTAAGTGGCAGAGCCAGGTTCAAACTCAGCTCTTTCTCCCTGACCCACAAAGCCCCAAAAGCCAAACCACCGTGCTCTATAGCCTCCCCTCTGATGAAAGGCACACCACCAGGAAACAGAAAAAGCAGCAGCAGGGAGGACAGGGAGAGGGAGAAGGGAAGACGGTGAGGAGAGAGCAGTGTGCTGAGTGGAAACCAAGCAGAGAAGTTGCTGGTGACCACTGCAGAAATCAGCCGCAAAATATGCAGAAGCCATTTCCTCTCTCAAGGAAGATAAACAATAGATTCATAAACAAATTTTACAAACCTGCCCAGCTAGTTAAAGCATTTTGGTAGAAACTCACATCCTTTGTGAGCATAAAGCTCATTCCCAATGGTCAACAGTTATCGTGGGGACAGGGAAGGTGTAAAGAGAGGAGAGGAGAGGGACACACTTTCTCCCAGTCCTTCCCCTGCTGGCTCTGTGACTGTAGCCAGTTACATAACCTCTCTGGGCTTTGGTTCACTCTTCCGTGAAAAAGGAATATATGTTCCTGCCCAACAGGGCTACTGTGGAGAAGAAAAAAGATACACTTTCTGGCAAATATGGCAGACAAGATACTCTACTCAACTTTCCTAATTCAAACAACTAACATGCTGGATTACATTTTAAATATGAAGACTGAATACACATTGTTGAGTAGGTATAAATGCAAAGATTCCTCAAAGACCAAAACAAGCCAAAAGCAGGAACCCAGGGAGATGAGCTAGCACCAAAGCTGGCCTCTGCTCTGAGGGTTTCTGCTGAACACTGGAGATTCTGTTTCCCAGTGACAGCTGCCTAGGGAGACCCCTACATCAAGTTGGGACTTCAAATGTCTCCACTTATGGTGAGTGAGAATTGAATGCACAACACAGAAGGGCACTGTCAAGAAACTTGACCTTGGGCTGTGCAGAAACGGGGAAAAATACCTCTTCTGAAAATTCACAATCATAAGCTGAACTTTATACAGGTTGGCAGTCTGAATTACGTTACCTTAGGGTAGCCAGGAAAGTCTTCAGTAGAGATTTAATTTAAGGTGATTTTTGGCTGGTAGTGCCCCCCAGACAACTAGCAGAAGTTAATACAAATCCTCTCTGAAAACATCAACTTCAATCCACACTTCAGATAATTCCCAGAGATAAAGTTCCAAGGAAAATGAGCAGCTCACAGGAAACAAGGCACTCTGAATACAGGAGAAACAACAGATGGCACAATCAGACCTGCAAAGACTTCAGATTCTGGAATTGCCAGACATAAATTTATAACATTTCTAAAGAGCTAATTCAGTATTTAAAAAAAATAAAAGTCTTCAAATATGAGTGAGAAATAAGAAACCAGAAAAATCACCAAGAAGATTTGAAAAATAATGGACCCAGAACTTCCAGAAATGACAAATAAAGGAAGTGAAAAGAAAAAAATTCAATGGATGGATTAAACGGCATTTAAGACACAGAATAGGTGTAGGGTGGAAAAAGAAAAAAATAAGACACAGAATAAATTAATTAAATAGAAGATAGATCTGAAGAAATTACTCAGAGTTTATCATAGACAAAGAGATAAAAAATATAAAGTAAAGAGATACAGAGAACAGAGTGAGAAGGTCTAATATAAGTCTAACTGGGGTTCCAGAAAGAGATATTAGAGAGAATGGGGAAGTGGCAATATTCAAAGAAATGAAGGGTGAGGATTTTCCAGAAATGTTGGAAGATACAAATCGTTAGCTCTAGGAATCCCAACGAAACCCAAAGAGAATAAATAAAGACAGAAAAATTTACACCGAGACACACAGTAATGAAGCTGCAAAACACAGAAGGAAACAACGATCTTCAATGCAGCCAGAGAGATATATCAGATCACTTACAAAGGAACAGCAATTAAACTGACAGCCAACTTCTCAACAGCAACATTCAATGCCAGAGGCAGTGGAGTAACAGCTTCAATGACCTAAGAGAAAATACCCAGGAAAGCTACCATTCAAAACTGAGAGCAAAAGGCATTCAAACCAGCTAAAACCAAAACCAAACCAAACCAAAACAGAAAAACCTTGAGAGAGTTGACCACCAACAGACCCTCACTAAAAGATAATGCTGAAGGGTTTATTTCAGGCAGAAGGAAAATTATCTCAAATTCATGAAAGGATGGTGAGAAAAATATATGATAAACATAAATAAATATTTATATAAAAACAGTGACGTCTGATGCGTAGGGAAAAATAGGGTAGAGGAAAAACCCAGGATAACAATAGTATATAAACTGGGTAAGGTAGTGATTAGAATTAAACCAGTCTACAGTTCTTGTATTGTTTGGAAGAAAAGGAAAGATACTGATTAATTCCAGACTTTAAGTATGCATGTTAAAATACTTAAAATACTTGGGTAGCTACTTGGGAGACTGGGCTGAGAGGATCACTTGAGCCTAGGAGTTCAAGTCTTGCCTGGGCAACACAGCAAGATCCCATCTTTAAAAAAATAAATACCTGGGATAATCGCTGAAGAAAAAGACATTAAGCATGTAAATTCCAAATAAGAAGATGGAAAATGGAATTGGGCGGGGTGGTGGAGAACATCTCAATCTAAAAGAAAGAGCAGAAAAAATTAAAGGCATATAAAGATAGAAATAAATCCCAATTTGTCAATAAGATATACCAATTCTAAACATCTACACACGAAATAGCATTGCCTTAAAATATACAAAGCAAAAATTTCAGCTCTGCAAGACACAACTGACAAATCCAGTGGGAAATTTTAATACACCTCTCTCAATAATTGATAGATCAATCAGACGAAATCAGAAAAGGATATATTGCAGATGATTTCAACAGCACAATGAACTAACTTATCTCAATGGTGATATATAGAAAACTATATCCAATATTAACAAATACACATTTGTTCAAGCTCTTATGGAAAAAATTTGAAGAGTGAAGGAGCACACAAAAGTAGCTCAATGCATATTTCAAACTCTTTTCAATGATCCAAACCTATTTTGTCCTAAAAAAGACACAGACCTTATCTTTCTTGTTGGTCACTGTATCTTATCTCCAGAGTCTAGCACAGTGCCTGTCGCAAAGGAGGCTTTCAATAGTCACTGAAGAAGGAATAGTGGCCGAATGATTCTCTGTTGAAGACCGCACAGGTTGAGTGAGCAACCAGCCGGGAGACGCTGGAAGTAGTAAAGCCCTTTCCAACACAAACGGGATGAAAGGACAGGTGAGCAGCGTCAGTCTCTCATGAGAATTTACACAAAAAAGAAAGGCAGAGTCAAATCCAAAGAGCAAGGCATGTGGAAGAGTCTTTGAAAGTCCAGTCTTTGTGGTTCCAAATGGCAGAGCAGAGACCAGCAGACAGAATGAAGAGCGGCAGAACCTGTCCCAATATTAGAAAGAACTTTCTAGCAATTAACTGTCCAACACTGGTTAGGAAATGGCCTGGCTGATCGTCTAAGGCCCCTTCGGACTCTGTGTGGGACAGGAGTCTGTCTGGCAGTACTGGAGTCTCAGACCACGGACTGAGCAGGCTTTCCAATTCCACTGTAGCCCAGGGATTCTTTCACCCGAAATTCCCTGGATACTCATCCCTAAAAGACCCGTTCGAGGTCCCAGATTCAGGAAGGGGTGGAGGACGAATGACAGTCCCGTCCCCAGACACTCAGTTCAGTGCCCTTTCTGCTCACATCAGCCTCTCCCTCAACCAAAATGAGCACACCTTACCCTATTAGGGTGACGTGTACTTTTTAAGTCTACCTTGTCCCAGGGAACCCTACTCTTCCAGCACGTGGCAAGGGATTACAAAAGCATATAGAATTTGTTAACGAGAAAATCCCTCAGCCTTCCAGAAGAAGGAAAGCAAGCTCACCTTGAGCTCCGCAGCAGATGGCTGAGTTGGGGGCCTGGCTCTGGGGGCTTCTCCTGCGGCCGGCCAGTCATGCTGCTCTCATGCTGCTCGGCAGGTGGGAAGAGGAGACCTGGTTCTGTGGGGAAAGAAGGAGGAAAGGTCACGTCCTCATCACTTTGCTCCTAGCCCTCTATCACCATCCTGCAGAGGACACTACCTGAAACCCCAGGGGGTTCCCAAGGCTGGCCTCATTCACTCTCACATCACGGGGAGGCAGGCAAGCATGCGGTCAACAAACGTTTTCAAAAAGGCCTATGGTGTGCCAGGCACTGAGGAAGGAGGCCACACAGATGAATTATATGCAGCCCCTGCTGTCAGGAAACAGTCACAGAGACACACACACACACACAGAGAGAGAGAGAGAGAGAGAGAGAGAGAATGGGCTCATGTTTGATTACAATATAATCTGTAAGTGCTGTGATTTCCCCAAATTCTTTCAACAGCCCACTTGCTTCAGAGGGGAGCTGATGCCCTATAGTAGACATATAAGGGCATCAAAGGAGGGAATGATAAGGAAAACCCCCATCTGTTACTTGGCACATCAGCCACCCGAGAACCCCACCCCTCACGGAAGACCCGCATCAGCATAGTACTAACCTATTACCCGGCCCATCAACTAATCTACTACCTGGCGCATCAGCATAACACTAAATCTATTATCTGACAGGTCAACTAACCTATTACCTGGCCGGGCATTAACCACCTGACACCCTACCCCCCAGACCACCACAACTTAATAAAAGTGGGGAAAACAGAGTAGGTGGGGCTCAGAATTTGGTGGTGAGGCCCCGCTGAGCAAGCCAGCAAATAAACTTTTTTTTTTATTTCAGCATATTATGGGGGTACAGATGTTTAGGTTACGTATGTTGCTCTTGTCCCCTCTCCCCACCCAAGTCCGAGCTTCAAGTGTGTCCATCCCCTGGATGGTGTGCATCGCACTCATTGTTTGTGCATATGCCCGTCCCCTCCTCCCCACTCCCCCTGCCCGACATCCAATAAATGTTATTCTTATATGTGCACTTAAATGTTGATCAGTTAATACCAATTTATTGGTGAGTACATGTGGTGCTTGTTTTTCCATTCTTGGGATACTTCACTTAGCAGAATGCGTTCCAGCTCTATCCAGGAGTATACAAGAGGTGCTATATCACCATTGTTTCTTAAAGCTGAACAGTACTCCAAGGTGTACATACAAGTAGAGCTACCATTTGATCCAGCAATCCCATTACTGGGCATCTACCCAAAAGAACAAAAATCGCTCTATGAAAAAGACACCTGCACTCGAATGTTCATAGCAGCACAATTCACAATTGCAAAGATGTGGAAACAACCCAAGTGTCCATCAATACATGAGTGGATTAATAAAATGTGGTATAGGTACACCAGCAAATAAACTTGGATTCTCTGACTCTCCACGTGCCGCTAGGCTTGTCCTTGGGACCGCTTGCTGTAACCCTTGCCGTAACAGAGCTGCGGCAGCTTACATGTGCTACAGCACAGAGCCCCTCCAACTGCTTGTGAGGGAGGACTAGTTTTGTCGGGTTTTTAGTTTCCAAACCATCACAGATACATATTTTCATAAAATATAATAAAATGAACTGCTAGAAAAATAAAATGAAAAGATATTCATAGAACGTACAAGGCTACTTTTTTATTATTCAACAGATTATTCTGTCGAATCAGTATGGAAGTTTCTAGGCACTTTAGTCTCAGTTTCTGTACTTCTCTTGTGGACCGGCACACAGTCTGCACAGAGCACCACTCCACGAAGTGCAGGTGAACAGCACTGCCACAGGAAAGACAGATGCGGCAAACCGTCCTACCATGTCTGGCTGTTCCCTTGGTTCAGAGAGGGAGGCTAGAAATAAAAATGATTTCAGATTCACTCCCTGGACTACAGAAAGTTCATTCGGAGAGTCTCTCTCCAGGACGGAGA